>APFE030272668.1:51015-67732 GCA_000404065.3 Pinus taeda | reverse complement strand
GGAGCCCCCTTGGTGGGGGTATCGGGGGTAGTGCCCCTGAAGCTATAAATAGATGTAAAATTGCCTTGTAAAATGTTGTGATTTCGTATTCAATCTGGGTTGTTCATTAGGCATATATCTGGCCGTAGAGGTTATGTTTAATTTAGGGTTTATTTTCTTAGAAGGCAACCCCTCACTATATATGAGGGAATTGTATTCCATCTATGTAGATCGGTATTCTGAGTGAGGAAGAGAAAGTAGAGTGAGAGCGAAGAGGGAATTACTGTGGAGTTGATGTAGGTTGTATCTCTTCAATTTGCTGGATAATATAAAAGGAAGGACTGGCTGTTTCTCTATGGAAGTAGCCCAAACTAGGCGAACCACGTATATCTATGTCTCTCTTGTTTTATGCGTTTTCTGTGTTTATATTTTAGCAATATTTTATGTGTTCCATTGCTCTGTAATATATAATTTTCTAACAGAACCAAGACAATATGAGGCCCATAAAGAGATGTGTTAGGCCTGATGACCACTTTTTGAACTGGCTCTCGAATTTTCATTTTAATTTCTGCATTCTCCAAAACTAACATTTTATGCATGGCAATATATGCAAGAGGTACACTGTGCTACAAATGAATCTCATGTTGGATTACTATTTTAGGAGGCAACCCTTCAGGATCTTGAAACATCTTTTCATAAGTGTTAACATATTCAACAAAACTATGCTTCAGTTTTGAATCAAATCCTTAGAAAGCTTCAAATTCAACAATATCTTTGGGTTTGATAATCAACGATACAAAATTCTTACTAGCATTTACAAGCCTTTTCATTTCATCAACACTTACAAGAGATAAGCTCATCTCCTTGTGATGGGCTCTAACAATATACTCATTTTCATCTTTAAGAAGATGATATTTGTAGTCTTGATGAAAAAATATGGCTTTTTGGTCATGCAGATATGTACTTCCTAAAGCAATTGCACATATGTCAAGTTGTACAA
The DNA here is from genome assembly GCA_000404065.3 of Pinus taeda. Taxonomy (NCBI): domain Eukaryota; kingdom Viridiplantae; phylum Streptophyta; class Pinopsida; order Pinales; family Pinaceae; genus Pinus; species Pinus taeda. Next base: position 66,753 of record APFE030272668.1, on the reverse strand, counting down.
CACTAAGCTCTACCTCATCGATAAATTTTGCACTGATGATGAATTTAAGTTTACATTTTCTTGTCATTTGCAATTTGGAATTTTCACATACCCAACCCAAAGGGTAAGGTTTAGGATGAGGTGTAGTTTCTAAGTTTAGTTTCTTGATAATTGCTTCAAAAATCAAATTGACTAGGGAAACACTATCAAATAAGGTATCAATTTTTTTATGTTTTGTAATGACCATAATATGGAAAAGATTAATTGTTTCTTTACCATTTTGAGACTCAATAGGCTTACTAGAATAAATATTACTTGCAATAGAAGCTTTACCTTTCATTCCCATGGATGTGATTTCCTCATCACTTAGATCAGATCCTAGATCTTGTTGAGTTGTTGCAACAATATTTTGTTTCTCCTTGTTATTGAACTTCTTTGATCTCATTTCTGGATGTAGTTTCCAACAATGGTATTCATCATGGCCTTATTTTGAACAATATTTACAAGTAAGCTTCTCTCCCTCTTTCTTGACTATAGCAGTATTTTTTCCTTTTCCTTTAATCTTCCCCTTTACTTTCTCTCCATATTTGGGTGGCTTCTTGCTAGTCTCTTAAGCAAATTTCTTCCCTCTTGCTTCTAAATGAGTTTCTTGAACACATACTTCATGTAGATTGGTGGGATTAAACATAAGTATACTATGCCTCAACTACCTATGTAATCCACCTAGGTATCTAAGGAGAGTGTCTTGTGAAGGAAAATCTACACCCGAGATTAAATATCTTATTCTAAATTATTGTGTGTAAATTTGAACACTCTGACATTTAGCTTGTCTAAAAATTTTCCAATCCATAATTTATATTCCCATGTAAACTAATGGATAAAATTTGATTCCTAAGTAGCTACAAATTCATACCAATAAGAGATAATTTTACCACTTTTCTTCAAATCTTCTTGAGTTCCGGCCTCCCACCAAATGAGAGCTGCACTTCCCAAACAAAAAAAAGCAAGTTGGATCTTAGTCACATCATCCTTAATCCCTTGAATCCTGCAATAAAATTCAATTTGACTAACCCGATTATCCAACTTCTTAGAATTTACTTATCCATTGTACATAGACAATTAAAACTTGAAATCTGGCTTAATAAAAGGAGAATTAACGTGTCCTTTTGGAGATCTAGGAGGAGTATGTTTAGGTGAATAAGGAGGTGAAGAAGGAGGTGATGATGGAGGTGAAGTTGGAGGTGAAGGACGAGGTGGTGGTGGAGGCTTTCTCCCATCACCACAATTAAATTTTTGTTTATTTAAATAGTCTCCTTGTAGCCTTCTTATTCTCTTTTAATACAAGAATCTCATCATCTCAGACATATCATACAAATCCTTTCTAAAATCTTTCTCATCCTTAAACATATGCTCCTTTCCTTCTTCGTGTGCCATGACTAGTGGAATTATTGGAGTTTGAGACCTTCTTGAACCAATTAAGGGTTTGGTTCTTCAATTACTCCTTCTCCTCTCTTCAACTTAGATCTTGTAAGCATCAAGAAAAAGCTTGAAAAAATAGTCAAAACATTGAAAAACCTATGCTATGATACCAAAATTATCTTAGATTAAAAACTTTAAGGTTTCTTGAAAAAGTTTGCAAGCTAGTTTATGTCTTATAGGCAACAAATCTATTTACAAAAACACATAAACTTAGTGTTTTTTATTGAATATTTGCAGAAATAACTAGAGAAAAATACACAATATGAAACATCACACAAACAACAATTTGATGATGGACTCCACCCCTCCTCGGATACGTCTTTAGGACCAACTTCCAAATTTGACCCTTTTTATTATATGCTATAAAAGGAAATTACACAAATATACAATGGTCAAAGCGCACAAATAATGTTTCCATTCTATCTAGAACACCAAAAAACACTTGTCTATGCTCTTCTTGGGCTCAAAAAGACTCAAAATTTTCCAAGTTAGGCCTCTTTCTCCATTTCTCTACTATTGGTTTTGCAAAAATACCAAAAATTCTAACTAGGCAATGAATCCCTTCATTTGGAAGACCTTTGAGTGACAAATTGGGGCGAGAATGGTGAAAATATCGCTCAAAAAGGTGCATTTTGTTGCCTCTTTAATTGCGCCAATAACGCCTTATCACCAATTTTCTAGCTCTAATGTCGGTCATGTGATGCCATGTGGCTAGGGGATGGACCACATGCCTTCGCTTATGGCTCCAACACCCCCACTGTCAGCCACATGGGCTCATCAATGGACCTGGGGCTAGGGCTAACCACTTGGCCTCTTCGCTTCCCCCATGTCTATGGTTGTGTGGCTTAAATGTGACCAAGGGACGAGCTAATTGCTTCCCCCTCCACCTTCGCGTCGGGTCATCTATGTTGTTGTGTGACGAGGGGTTGGGGCCAATTTCTCCACCCCCTCCCCAACCGTCGAAACATTTGAATTTCAAATAAAATATGTTGACATATATGTCTCATGTGTCATTCAACGATGGAGTATGGTAAATGTAATTGGCTTGTCATGGGGTTGAATCACTTGGAGGCCTGCTAGTCGACCCATTAAAATTTTAGCACACATTCTCGATGCCACGTGGAACCCTACCATTGGGCCATCTGGTGCCTCCTAATTGATCCACATTGAAATCCAATAACCAATCACAAACTACCAACTTGCCCTATAGGGCCATGTCGTGTGTCAACATGTGATTAACCCGTACTACATATTGTATCTACACAGTGAATTATGAATTCAGCACCACATCCCATGTACTATTTGCCAAGTCAACAACCTAGTCAACCTTAAAATTTAAATTTTTAGTTCTTCGGAAAAAACTTCAAAACACGATAACTTTTGCATACAGTGTCATATTGAGGCGTTTGAAGCGGTGTTGTTATCAAAATGACGAACTCTATGATTTAGCACTAGTTTTGAGTGGTTTTGAGAAGTTTCATTTTTTGATCATATTTTTTTATCACCTAGGTAAATAATTTAATTTGTCATCCAAGGAGTACCCATGTTGCATACTTTCGATGGAACTTGTTACATAAGAAATGAGAAATACATGAAAAAATGTGATTTCTATTACATTTTTTTCATGTATTTCTCATTTTCCGAGTAGCAATGCCCATCGAAATTAAGTAACATGGTTAATTCTTGGATGAGGAATTAAATTCCACATCCAACGAGTGCTCCTAGTTGAAATTTGAGTAAAACTATGGGGAGATAAGTTGAAAATATGAGTTGAAAATTAGTTTTTCCCTTTTTCCCCTCCAAAATTTGATGAGGTAATTCAATCTTATTTGATTGTTTTGGCTATTATTTTTTAATATTCCTTAGGAGGCCCATTTTTTACCAAAACACCTTAAAGTGAAAGGTGTTAGAGATTCCTTAGTTTATAGGAAGACATGTCTGCATCAACAGATATTGAAGTATGGTCATTGGAATCATTTGTAGCCTAAAACATTTAGAATTTTTGAGTTGTTAATCCATACTTAAGCTAGGAGGGTGGTTAATTCGTTACATGACTCTGCTTTAATGAACACACTCTTTGGCAGTCACTGATGCTTGTATGAAATGTTTACATTTTTTGCATTCATCCTTTGTTTATTACCACTCACCTTGTCAAAAGGAACATTAAGATAAAAAAAGACTTATATACTATTTGCAAGAAAGAGATTAGGATAGAGGTGCGTTGGAAATAATTTAAAGGCCAATTCAAGCAAGAAACGTGTATAAAATTATTTTTATGGAAGAATTAGAAGTGGAATCATTCCAAACCATTCTAGAGATATAAGTTTGAGAATGCTTACCAATGGTTTATGGGAATTTTGTAGATTGATGTCATGATAAAAAATCCTATAGACTTCAATTTGTGCTCTTGAATTGGTGCAACAAACTTAAGGTTTTTTAAATCCTCTTAAAAAATTCAAAAAAAGATTCTTACATAATCAATACTTTACTGGATTGGACTTAGTTATTTACCCATATTGGTATCCACACACTTCCTTAATTTATTTGTGGTGTCATGCAAGAAGTTAAGCATATTATTTGGTATTATAAAATGCTAAGACTATCCTGATGTAAAGCCAATTCTCTATATGACCACTTGTGTTGGGACAAAGTCACAAGGTTCATTGAAATGGAACCTTGAAATTAGTTGATGAATATAAAGGCAAAGTTCAAATTTGTCCAAGTTTGGCCCTATTACTTACTATTTCATTGGGTGGTATAAAGGGGTAATCATGTATCTATGTTTAAGGATCACATTATTACCAAGTTCTAGTTTCATCATTCCAAAAAGCTCTTCTTTGGAGATTTCTTGTCGTTTGTGAATTATGCATTCTTCCATTCATTGACTGCACATGATTGCAAGTATTTCTTATGAAAATACACCAAAATCGCTCACGTTAGTCCTTGGAAAATTATATTATATACTCATCGCTAATTGATAACGGAAAACCTCATAATTTTGGCTATCTATGGATATTTTTAGGGATTGAAGAGAAGTGTACTATTCTAAAACCTGATCATGGTATGGTTAAATATCACCTTATAAAATTGCCATTGAAACAATTGGTTTAAGTAGCACTGGATGCACAACTTCACCCAATGACATGTGATTTAGTTGGAGTAAACTATCTCACACCGCCCATTTTCTTAAAATTGATTCTTGAAAACTTATGTCTATTTTGCATCTAACATACCCTAATCACCCTAGTACTTTGTCCTTTGGCAAGAAATCTTCTTATTCATTTTCCATCAAGATAATGGGATATGCAAGCTCCCTTTGGCTTTTGTAACTTCTCATTTATGAGTTTAATATGGAATTTGTAACTTCTCATTTATGGCTTTAGTATGTCAAGTGCATAGTTCAATGTTTAGGAATCTTAAAATTTTAGACTTCTCCCCCTAGTTTTATTATATTTTATTTCCAAGTTTATAGTTGGATTAACAATAGTTTCTAGGGATTTTCCTTGCATAAACGATATATTGGTTATATACAATGGAACCAATGTATTTTATTTTATATGTTGAAGATAAAATTTACTGGGTGTCTATGGACTCACTTCGAAGAGTTTTGTGGGTGTTTTTGCACTCACTTCTGAGCTTTTTAATTTCTTGGAACTCACATAAGAAGGTATGGCCCTTTTTCTCTTACAAAAGGATGACTAATCCTCATATTTCTCATAAATGACTTCTATTTTATCTTATTGATGTGCATCTTCTAACCCACTCGTTTCTTCATAAGCTTGTACAACATCAACATGATTAGGATTTTCTTGAGAAACTTGTACAACACTAAGATGATTAGGATTTTATTGAGAAACTTGTACAACACCAACATGATCAGAATTTTATAGAGAAACTTGTGCAACATCAACATGTTGAGGACTTTCTTGAGAAAGTTGTACAACATCAAGATGATTAGGGGTTTCTTGAGAAAAATCCCCAATAGCCTCTATGAATGAAGTAGTTCTAGTAATTCTAAGGTATGTAGTGGAATCCAATATATAAAGCATGACTACATGGATAGTAAAAGGCTTTAGAGGACTATGAAACGGAAGATAACTATACTTGGCATAGAAAATATACTAAAGCCATGATTTTCTCACTTAATAAACATCCTAAAACTAGCAGCCATGCATGTTTTCCCTTACACAATTGACCATTTTCTTGTTGAACCATATCAAAAACTTATTCTCCAATTCTATCCAAATATTCATTTTCATTCCCTAAATTTTCTAAAATGGAACTCACAAGAGAAACACATTGAGACACAATACAATTGAAATTGGGGAGTTTTTCGTTTTTGAAAAACCTAGCAACATGAATTTTAACATTGTCCCAATTGATCACACTCTTATGATCTACTTTATTATTGGAACTGATATTAGAAAAATCCAATCTAGCAGTTGGGTTGTAGGTGTTTGAGCATGGAGGTTGAAGGGATTGATGAGAGGTTCATTAAGGGTAGAATATATAATATGCAATGCATTGTCAATAATTTGGATTTATTGGAAGACTCAAACATACTATTGGAATAAGAAATAGTGAACCAAATTAGCTCAAAGGGTAGTGATTTGTAGGTCACTAGAAGCATATCTAGAGACACAAAGCTCCACTACATTGCCTTAAATGTCGCAGTAACTCATTCTATTGATATTTCACATTTGATGATATCATGGGATAGAAATATTGGAGGAATATCAATCTAGAAAAAATGTATATCTTTATCCCTATATATTCTCTCAAAGACATAAATTTCAGAAAAAAAACTCTTAACAAATCGACATCTAAACTTGAAATAAATTTCACAGACTTCCTTGATCTTGGTGTTTATTCCATTGTAAAACCATTGAATCCATTTCTTTTCCATAAAAATGAAGACAACAATAAAAACAAGTTGGTACAATTTTTAACAATATTATCTAGGCTTATACCATCTTCAATTACTAGAGGATCCCAGATATATTCATTAAGAATCTCATGCATTAGGTGTATAATGAAATCAAGGAAAATTCCATGGAAAAAATTAGAATTACGACGTTAGAAGTTAGCCTAATTCCTAATGTGAAAAAAAAAAGTGCAAAAACAAATACTTCAGTTTTTGTTGTGGATTCAAAACAAATATGAAACTATTATAGAATGGGGTAGCTTAAGACACCTTTTTACGATAAAAGTAATTTCTTGTCTTAAACATTTCATCTTAAATATTATTTTAATGTTCTTAAAATAAAAACTAATACTATTAGGTTCAAGGTGTTGGTTATGGATTAAGGCAATGAAAGGTAGAAAGAAAAGATTGGGGTCAAGGAGCTAAAGGGTAGGGAAATGAAAGAAGAATTATGAAATAAGAAATGGAAAAAGGATGCACTAAATTAAAGGGTTAGGAGAAAGACCTTGTAAATGTCATAGAGGTTGTTTGCAAAGGGCTTGTTAATGAAGTGGAGGCCGTTTTGTGCTTGGAAAAATAGGAGCATGAGGTCAACTAGTGGAGTTTGTCTATGAGACCAAGGATACATTGTTTTCCCAAAGGATAGGGCCATCCTTGCATCCATTTGCAGGACCCAGAGGTTGTTAGGATCTATGTCATGCCTCTAGACTAGGCACAAAATCTGGAATCTACCCTCGATTTTACAAGAACATTGATGCGAAAAACAACGCTTTAAAAAATATGTCAACATTCATAAGGAAAGGTGGATTTAGTTTTGAAATTATTGAAGTGTTGGGGTCTGATAAGGTAATGTTGGTGGGGTGTTTTTGATTCAGGATCCAAAGTACCAAGTTGAGAGAGAGAAAAATGGATTCTCCTGTGCAATAACAATGGTATATGTACAATTCCCAAAATACCATTGTCATAAAATTTTTGGAAATTTCTCCATTTTTGTCTTGAACACTAGCAATTAGAATACAATTAGTCCATGACCATGTCAGTAAGCCAAGAATTTTGAACCTTTTCCTATCTAGACTTTTCCTTTGGCTCATTAATAAAGGGACATTGATCTGCAGAGGATCATGCAAAATTTGGTAACTGGATATGCATTTGTATCCTCATGTTTTTTTATTTATAATTTTGGTACTGATTATGCAAAAAAGAAGAATTGGGTTTCAAGTACCTTCTTCGGTTAGAATTAAAATTATAGTTCAAAAGTTGGCATTTCCCTAATGACTACAACATGTAATTGTGTGATCATGCTCAAGCATCTATGAACTTCAATATTTCTCTACAATATTTAGAGATAAAAATTAGCAAGTGTGCCTTTCACAGTGGATGGTTATGGAAATTTGATGTAATTCAGGGGAATTAAATGTGGATTTTCCTCCTATTCACAACAAAGGGTTTTGAGTGATTAAACAAGATAGGCTCACTACTTATTTAAAACATATTTTGAGATTCATATATTTCCTTTTTAAATTCCTCCAATTTTCAACCATTTAAATAAATAATCTAATAATGACCACAAGGAAATTTTGAGAAAAGGGACACATGCTAGCAATAAGTTACAAATTAGAGATAGTTAGAGCTCTAAATTGGAAAGTGTAGTGTTGTGTATTGGTATCTAAACGTTATAAGTAATACTTTATAATTGTTTAACATATTATTACTTATTAATGGGAATATGATTCCTACATTACCCAATATTTTATGTTGTATATATCAAAGTCTTCTTTACTGCCTCATACTCACCAATTTGTAAATTCATTTGTCAACTATTATAAAATGTTTATTTCTTTTTGTCCAATATGGGCATGTCTTGGATATTACTAAATGTTTATTCCTTTTTGTCCAATAAGGGTATGTCTTGGATATGGTGACATCCTATGCTTCCCATTTGATGGCATTGGGACTTTGTTTATTTATTTATTGGGAGGGTGGTGAAACAGCTAAATCATACATAGTTACAGAAATAAAATTATATTAAACACAAATGGGGCATGTGTAATGACACTCACACACACAGATTATATTCAGATCACTCTACTAAATAGATTTTTTGAGATCCAACTTATTCCTAATTTAGAGAGAGTGTTTGAGATAATTTCTGAACCATCACAAACTAATTTCTCAAATCTGGAATGTAAGCATTAATTCCAACATCCCCCCTTAATGATTACATTACATGAAAATAACAAAATAATTAAGCTTAACAGTAGATGCTCCATCAAGTTGCCTCATAACCCTCGGAAAGGTGTAGTTGGCAAGTTGGATTCCCGAGTTCCCTTCCTCAACTCTCGAATCAAGGACCTCCCAAAGTCAATTACTGGACAGCATCCCAATCTGTCGCATAATCTCATTAGGAAACCACTTCCACGTCTACCAATAATGAGGGATCCTTCCCTAGATCCATAGCTGCCATACTATCTGGAAAACCATCCATATTGAGCCTTACTACTACTTGATCTCTTTGAAAATAATTGATTGCAATCACTGAACGGTCTAAACATACACTACACTCAATCTCTTGGTTGTTTCGCAAAGCTTCCAAGTATTTTTTATTACACTGACATTGCTTGATATGCTCCTCCCTTTCTGCTGGTAATTGTCCTCAGCTTCATGAAGGCTGATCTTCATCAATTCTACACAGCTCTGTGCGGTAGTGCTCATTGCAACTCCGATAATAAGACTACCCTCAATGAATTTCTTCCCAACCAAGATTCCCAGTGAAGGGCTACAACCTGGAAAAACGAATTCGACAACAATGCGTGCACTTTTTGTTCGCTATTGTTCACGTCTGTCACACATCTCGCAGTGGGTTGAGGTTGATTTATAGCGGGCAAGACCCACAAATATGAAGGAACGGTGTCTTGGCTTTAGCTGAATGTTTTGAGGCGCAAGGTTATCAAAACTTTTGATCAGCAACACACGCACAACAATATGCCTGACCACCTTTTCTAACATCCAGACTTTTCCCTCCAAATGCACGCTGACAGATACTCTCCTGGCTGCGTCGCGCATAATCTTGATGACCGAGCATAACTTGTCTGCCCTCCCGACGAACAAAGTGGGAATATTCTATAGAAGGTCGTTGTAAGAGACCGTAGGTCATGTTATTTCGAATTGGGCCCTGAAATCGATGTCCACAAAGAAATGCTTGTTTTTCTCGATAACTACATCTATCAACCCGTAACTTCGAGCTTAAGGAAACTCAAAAAGAAGATCAAACAACATACAAACATCCTTATAAATTATCTGTACGATTCAGACCTTTGATAACATTTATAGATAATACAAATCTTCTGCTTCTATAATATGAGATTTCTGTTGTAGTGCTCGCACACAAAAAACTCACAATGCAAACAATATTTCTCATACGCCTGCAACCGTGTCTTCCTTAGTATTTGCACAAGGTATGGGCTTACCTAAGTAAGTGGGCTTCTCATGTCCAGGCATAACCACCACAACACTGTTCTCCGTATGTGTGTACTGCATCTCATAATTTTCCCACCGTCAGGAGCTGAAGCTAAAAACACGTTTTGGAACACATAGATCGATGGAAAGCGACAACGCCATCGGTGCTCGAGCTCAGCTAACAGACTATTTCATCCGCTACGAGCAGTACAGGGCCTGCATCTGGAACATGTGCAGCAACGCCAGTTAAAAAAATCGAGAATACATTGTCCAGAATGCAGAGCAAACAGCTCTTGAACGCAAGCTTATCTCAGTTCTAGGAATTTTATCACAACACAGCACAACAGGCCTATGATCTTAAGCTCTGATACCATGATAAAAACAGCTAAATCATACATAGTTACAGAAATACAATTATATTAAACACAAATGGTGCATGTGTAATCACACTCACACACACATTTTACATTCAGATCACTCTATTAAATAGAGTTTTTGAGATCCAACTTATTCCTAATTTAGAGAGAGTGGTTGAGAGAATTTCTCAACCATCACAAACTAATTTCTCAAATCTGGAATGTAAGCATTAATTCCAACAGGTGGAGGTGATGCAGCTAGACAATGTGGCATGGAACATACAATTTCTATCTGGTCATGATGGGAAATTAGATAAAGCCTTTGAACATTACTCAGAAATATTTTTTACTTTATATATATCCTTCTATTTCCCATTCCTGCTATGGTATAGGACATGAGGTTTGCTTGATCAGCTGAATGGATAAATATACTTAGTTTGAAATTCACCAGGGCACATTACCTTATACTGTATTTTTCTAGTCAATAAAATCTAGTAAATTATTCTTGATTAGGAATGTACGTGCGGATCTTCATTTTGGTTTAAAGAAATCATCTTGGATCTATGAAAATTAAATTCTAATTTTGATCAAAGAAATTACCTTTTGTTTATATGAAATTATAAGTTTCATTTTTTTCCCAAGTAAAACCTTGCAGGAAAACCCGAGGGATGCTTCTCCACATTCATGGATGGCATCCTTAGTAAAATCTTTGATGTAGACTAGTGCGCCTAAGAAAGCAAGATTTGAACTCATAACTTTCTTGCATGAAACTAGCCAACACCACTAGTGACAATTGGTGGAGCTAACCCTTTGTGCTTAATGATGGGTTTAATTTATATGAAAATATACTTCTAAATCTTATCAAATAATATGTGTAATTTAGGGAATATGTTAATGAATTAAAAACATTTTATATGTATATACTATAGGTGTTCAATCCATTTAGTTACTGAAAGGATAAATTTATGCATTGTAGATAACTATTCAAGCAAAAATATTTAGCTTGTTACTAATTACATCCAAAATTTTATGAAAAAAGTAAAATTAAAATGTTGAAAAATGAAATGTGAATTTGGAGCTCTATGAGAGGAAGATATAGTTCTACCCTAGTCATGTCACCATCTCTATTATGGCCTCCATGGCCTCCTCCTTAGTCTTGCTAGAAAGTGTCCCATCCATTACCAATGGAGATCTTGATCCCCTCCTTGTGCCCATTGAAACATGTAGTCTGCTTCTTGTGTTATCAAGCTTTATAACCTCTAAAAAGATCACTATTTTTGGGAAACCCTCTTGTACATTCCTCTAAGATAAATATGGATCTAATGGCTTCACTTTTGTATAGGAATTATCCGAATCCCCAACACCTTTGGTAGTAATTGGTGGAGCTAACCCTTTGTGCTTGATGATGGATTTCATTTATATGAAAAGATACTTCTAAACCTGATAAGATTATATGTAATTTAGGGAGGACGTTGCTAACTTAAAAATAATTTACATGGATAGAATGTAGGTATTCAATGTTTTTAGTTAATTAAAGGTTAAATTTATGTATTAATAATTAATCAAATACTTGTCTTGTTAATAAGTACATACAATTTTTCCTAAAAATAGTAAAATTGAAATGTGAAGTTTGAGCTCCATGAGAGGTAGCTTGAGTTTTACCCTAGCTATGTCACCATATTTGTTATGGTCTCCATGGAAATCTCTTTAGTTTCGTAGTAAATTTCCCTATCCATCTCCAATGGAGATCTTGATCCCGTCCTTGTTCCCATTGAAATATGTGGACTTCTTCTTGCGTCATCAATTTTTGTAACCTCTACATAAATCAATGTTATTGGGAACCCCTACACTACTTGCCTATAATATAAATATGGATCTAATTTCTACCCTTGTGTATGGACCCATGAACCCCCTTAGTGTTGGTGCATATATATTTCACCTCCTCTATTGATAGATCCAAGAATCTCTTTCAAAGATCAACTTTTGAAAGAACTTTGATAGAAACCTCAATAATAACTTCTTATACATAATGATTAAGAATGGTAGATGAAGCCCCAAACTCAACACTAGTCATCCCAATGGTAGTAAATTTAAAATAACCATTTCAATCCTTCTAGGAAAATGGTCTCATTTGTTGATTCAATGGGCACTCACCAGAATTATTGGATCTACACATTTCGATGGAATCAACATGGACAGTAAAAAGAAAGAACCTAACATTTATTTACACACATACAAAACGGATCCTAATAGTTGAATCTAATATGGAATAATACTTAGACCTTTCACCTGTAGATGATGGTTTTGGGGTGAAGCAGGGCTATGCATGAAGCCATGTAGATGATGGTTTTGGGGTGAAGCAGGGCTATGCGTGAAGCCATGTAGATGATGGTTTTGGGGTGAAGCAGGGCTATGCGTGAAGCCATGGCTCCAACATTTGACCTATCAAAGGACCCACTCTCCTTTGATCTAGTCTTAGTAGTAATGCTCTATATTTGTAGCATTATGGTTTTGATTCACTGAAGGAGATGCCAGCATTGAGAAGGAAAAGGATTTGGAAAATATATTAAACTTAAATAAACATATAGTTTTCCTAATGGTATTTTTATTATATATTCTATTGAAATCTAAACAACTTTTATTTGTTATTTTTATAGTTTTTTTACATAATATTATAATTTTATTTACATATCATATGTCAGAATGTATATTTGTAGACCTTTCTTTTATGAACTTCAAAGTGGATTGTTAGTTTAGTTTCTATACTTTATTGTATGATAAGTGTGTTCAATCACTTGTGTATATTATAGAGGATGATCATGATGTAGTTTGGTTTTGGTTGGAGAAAGACAAACCTTATGAGCATCCACTTTGTAGTTAATACTTCCTGGTGAGATATAATAATTCATAAAGCTATAATTCTACTACTTGTCATTTCTTCAATATTGATATTGCTTCTCGAAATAGTACATCAACAAGTCTCTTGCAAAATATTGGGTGAACCATTTATGTCACTAATGTATTTGGTATAGAAATTGGTAGAGAAAACCTAGGAGATGATATGGAAACTATTTGTAAACTTTTGAGAAAAATTTCTTTGGTGTTTCATGATAGTTTGTTTTATAATAAGGTTGATGTAGGCTTAAAAAAGTTTTCTTTCTAAGATAAATTTTGAAATACATTGCCTTAATCTTTGATGCAAGTTACTTGTATAGTAGGTGTGTTTCTTGCTTCAAAATGATATTTTGAATTTGGGTGTAGTAGGCTTTATACTTTTTTTTTTGCTAAAGATAAATGATAAAAAGAATTGCAACATCCACACACAAGTATAACATAAAAAGAACAGAAAGAATAAAAAAACTAAGAGCGTACCTAAAGGCCTTCTAGGTGTTGCATCCTTTCCTCTGTTTATGTTATCTTTAGTTAATGGAACAAATGATATGGGCTTGGTTCCAAGTGAAGCTATCTCCAATTGAGGAGAGCAATTTTAAATAATTTTGGGTAAAATGGAACAATATAGTATATAAACAAAGATCTTAAGGAGTTATTCTCTTTACTTTAGTTATTGTCTTTTTTGAGCTCGTGTTTTATCCAATTGAGTAGTCTCTTACAAAGGGGAAATTTATGCACTCATTCGACATAAGATTCACAATTTGTTAGGAGTCTGAGGGGAAGAGATTTAAGACATAGACTTATAGTCTAAATAAATCATTTTATTTTATTACCTTAATATATTGACCTCTATCATCATTGAGAAGGAAAGAAAAATTTTCGCTTAATATTCATGAATATATAAAAAATATTAACACTTAAATAAAATATGTTTTAAAAAATACAATGACTAAAATTCTATAATTGTATTCCAATTTCCTAACAATTTGAAATTGGATTTTATGACATTTTTTCATGTTTTGAACAATATATTCTTGCCCTCTTTGGAAGATATAAAATACTGCCATAAAAATATAAATCCCATATGATCACCTCTATATTCATAATATTGTACACATTTTTTGAACCTAAGAATTTTAAAAGTCATTACTAATCTTGGGCTTCAACTATGCCCAAGCTAAGGATAAGTAACTATCATGATTCTTGACTCCTTCAAGAATCAATTCTTGATAACTAAATTTTGTGTGTTACAATAAGCCAATCCAGGTACAAGTCATGGTTTACTTAAACTTTTTTGTCTTCCAAGAATTATGCTTCACTAAATAGCTAATCTAATAAGATGCATGAAGCTCATTTATCCAACTAATTTGGGAAAATTCTAGGTTAGTTAGGTCAGAAAGACGCGTGTTCGGAAATTTGTGCATTGCGAGGTGGTAGATGGCTATGTAGCTATGCTCGTGAGTTGTTATTTATGATTATCATCTAAAAATAGTTATTATTCCTCATTCCCATTTAAAGGATTACGTTTCTATATCAAATTCCTTTTCTACTTTGTTTGATAATAGTGGGGTTGGTTTAGACCTCAATTTCCTTATTTTAGGTAATTGATGTGGAGTTGAATCATTCATGATTGAAGGAAGGATTCCTCTAACTCAAATTAAAAAATTAACCCAACAGATTTCCATCGCTTTTATGTAGTTGGTTTATACTTTCCACCATTGTGAGATATCAATTATGCTCCGCCCAAGGGACATCTCAAGTATCAACCCCCTTTCCTTTTTCGACCTCATAAATGATTATCAAAACACACCTCTATTATAGTTAAATACATGGTACATATTAAATTGATTTCAAGGGAAAATTCAACCCTTGTGGTTGGACCATCATTCTTGTCAACATTTACTCTCTTTATTCTATTGATTTCGAGGTATCTTGATTATCATTACTCATACAAATGATAAAATTTAAATGAAATATATTGAGTCATCATTTTTGTTTGCTTTCATTGCCCCCATTGATGTTCAACATAAGAAGCTATCCCCATCACAATAGGTCTTACCTTGTGACAATTTTAGTCTCTAGTTCAAGTTGAGTACCCCTAGGTCTGATAGGCCATTAATGCCACCAAGTGCAAACACTCAATAGTAGTGTTTGTCTCAAGTTCTAAGGAACATTCTCCTCATGATAGTGCTTTACTATTATCAGTAACCCCAAGGGTGATATATATTTCTACGTCACAATTTATTTAGTTGCAAGATATCTAGTTCTCTTTTGGGTGAGTGCAGGAAGATGGGTTACACGTTTGGGCCAAATGTGGCGACGAAATTTCAATTTTTTCCTCTTTTATCGAATTGAAGCCCTCAAAATTCATATAAGTATTGTGAATTTTGATTCAAAGTAAAAAAGGCAATATGTGGAGATATATGTTTTTGTCTTAATGATAGTTTTTGCAAAAAAAGTTAGTTGATAGATATGTGGTTGTCCAAATGATATGTTTTACTAATTTCTCAATTTTCCATTAAATGCAATACTAGTCCTTGCAAATTATGGAACATCTTAAGCGGTATGTGTGTGTTCATGTAGCATAAGTTAGTCTAAAATGTGTAATTTTTAATAGATATATATATATATACATACATTCATACATACATA
>APFE030272668.1:0-50658 GCA_000404065.3 Pinus taeda | reverse complement strand
ATTTTATTTTTAATGCAAAATTATTATTTTTTATTATTTTTCATATTTGGAGAAGTAATATTTTAAATGCATTTTGGAGACACATGTGTTCACATAATACTTTTTTATACTCTTCAAATAAATTCGAAAACCAAAACTACCCTTTTGAAGAGTACTCGTAAACGAAGATATTTGTATTTTTTGATTTTTTGATTTTTTTGATTTTGTGTATTTTATGTTAAGGATTTTTTATTCAACCCCTTTGAAACTATACAAAAAAAATTCAAGAATTATGTTTAAAATAAATTAGATGAAAAATATCATATGAATTCAAAAATGTCAAACTCATATACCATTGGACAAAGGTTTCCTTCACAAATCCAACATCATCAACTTTGCAAGATAAGGAAAAATTCTACCTAAAGTTTGTTGCGGTACAAAATGGTGTTGCAGAGGAATCTGCAGAAGGGGAGCTAAAACTTCATTTTTAAGGTCCTCAATAGCTTGATTAAGCACTTAAAAATCTCAATCGAGCACTTAAGGTAAAATTTGAAATAGCTCGATTCAGGGTTTAACAAACCCTTGATCGAGCTCTTGACATGGTTAAAAAAAAGGCTTGATTGAGCTTTAGGTCGATCGATCCCCTTAAACCATAAACTCCCCATTTTGTTTTGGGTGGTAAGTTTAAAAAAAATAGCTCGATTGAGCTCCTATGTAACTATGGGTTATGTAGGATCTTGATCGAGAATTTATTTTAAGAACTTAAGCAACTCGATTCAAAGATAAAATATAGTTCGGTCTAGTTTCCTTTTTCTACCTCCTAACTCATGTGCTTGCCAAAAAGTGTAACCCAACTTCATGTGCTCACTCTTTTGCACTCTTTTTATGCTCATAGAATAATTAACTAAGTCTTGTCAACTATTGTAAAAATACTTTGATAATTTCACGAGCATTGACATGTCTTCCTCATTTATTGAATGAAAACAATATTTCTATGGATGATTTTTTGTAGTTGGGTTCTCCTTCTTCCTCAAGGGGATGTACTTACATTTATGGTATTTTTGTCTCTCTCTACAAATAATAAGTTCACTAGTAGAAGCTAAAGAAAATAATGATGTATTTTAGCTACATGTCTTCTCCTAATCTCACATATCATGGGGAAATTTGTATCACTTAAAAATTACTCACAACGTTATACCCATGATTACCATATAAGTCAATAATAGTACTAGTAAAGTGTGAATAGACAAAAATCTACCACAACCTTCAATAAAGCACCAAAAATTATGCAACATGGATTTTCATGCATTTGCATGACTTAGTAGTTCTGATTTTGAACAGATTTTCCTTCAATAGTTGTGCAAACCTCATAAAAGTGAATTTTTTCATATACAATGTAACAAATGAAACAATTGTGTTAGAGGTACTCTTAAGGAGGAGCACTGGGTTGGATCTAAGCTAGATTTACATTAATGGTGAGTTCTTGGATGCTTCCATGTTTCTTCACATGTCAAATCATAGTTCAAACTTGGTTCATTCACATTGGAAACTAGTTTTATGAAGGTTGAAGACATATTCTAAGAGGAGGCCATGGCATAGCATTTGAATGAGAGAAGACAAAGCAAGGTTATGCTATTTATACAATATTTGTATCTCTAATAGTTTCGATTAATCACTTAGGGAATCCATAGCCACTAGCGTCTGCTTGAGCTGTTCCCATGAAGAGCTAAAGCAAAAGCTTCTAAAGGAACACAAAATAACCCTCCCAAGGTGGAAGGGACAATCCACCTACACTCACTAATTCTATATTTTGTAACAACAATGTTCTTTCCAATAGTATATGGATATCATTATTTTTCATGGTCTCCATTCCTTTCTTCCATTTTTGTTTTATATATTGCAATGGTATTTATTTTATTGAAGCAACGCTCTCATCAATTCTTTGTATTTAGTGTAATAGCTTGACACTATAGTAACGTTTTGTTTTCTCACCTTTGTGGAGAAAACAACTAAACCATTAGCTACATTCCTCACATGCAACCCATTTCCTGATAATATCATAGTATTTCCCTCCTATAATAATTCCAACCTTCTATATACCCAAGGAACAGGATCCCCTTCTATAGCACACAATTCCTTGGGATGTTTACATTCCCTCTAGGGATTCAATATAAGTTTTCAAAAAAAAATATGTACTAGTATTTCCCTCCTAAAATAATTCCAAGGATCTAGCTCTACTCCCCGCCATTCTACACAACCCAAGGGACGGGATCCCCTTTTCTACCACATAGTTCCTCAAGATATCTCCATCCCCTTTAGGGATTCAACATAGATTTTCTAAGAAATTTACATCTCCATTCTATCTCTTTTATCTAAATTCACATAATGGGCCCATGCTAACGATGTATTTAACTCTGAAACAACCAACAAAAATAATCATGGCACCATCCTACTTGACTCAATGAAAGGGAAAATAGGTACAATAGTTTCCTTCTTGAGTTGAGTTGAGGTAAAATGAGTAGAACACCTTCTTCCTTGAATTGAGATAAGGAAAAATAGATGCAACTACTTCCTCCTTGACCCTCCTTGACAAGCGTAAAGTAAATTTCAAAATTAAATTGCACCCTACACCATTGAAAGACCTTTAACATTGAATTGAGGTTATGTAACATTGGCATTTATAATATTTTTGTCAATCATCACTTGTAAGGTAGAGCACTAAGTGCTATGCACAAAGCACCTTCAAATCTATAGTGAATATGTTTCATCATTAATGTGTCATATATCATAAAATAAATCTTTTAACTCATAAATCTCTGGAGAATAAAGGTAGAATTGACATAAATATCTAACAAGGAAGTGAAAACCAACAATAAAAAATTATGTCCTTGGAATTGAGTGGTCTGTATATGGACATCATACACACTCAAATCACCACAGTGATAATGATGGTCACTACAGGAGGGATGAATATAAATAATATTTGTGTGAGGATGTCCCTCTCATAAATATGGTTACCAACATTAATCTCATTCAAAAATTACTTCTCATATGTTCTCTCTTACTCGTGGATTCACAATCTTGTGGTAGAACCTTTTTCAAGTCTCACTCGAATATGAGCACCATTCAATTTGTTAGAATGTACAAATCTAATCAGTTATTTTGGTTGGTTATGGTTCATAATCTAGTTCAATGTTGAGTAAGTTATAATTCTTCACATTTAGTTCTTTTTATAAGTCCATATTTTGTAAATAATTTTGGTGGTGGTTTCTAGTATTTTTCCTATGTATGTAACAAATGAAAATGTATCTTATTTTGTCACTCGTGTTGATTTTTTCGATATCACTGGTGATGGAGATAGTGTTGAATTTATTTGTCTATACTTTTGATACCATCTAAACTTATTTCACCATAGTAATAAATGAGGGTGGCTACTGTAGGGGAGGATATTTGACCTCTTATTATTGTTGTGACTTTTGCTATTTACTATGATTGTGTGTGAAAAATGTTTAACTTTAATAGTGTAAATATTAGTTATTCAAGGTCATCCCTCTCATAAATATGGTGACCTGCATCAATTTAAGGCAACCCAACCTCTCATATGTGCTCTCTATTTGTTGATTCACAATTATTGTAGACACTTTTTCAATTATGACTTGAAATAGAGCAGTTATATTTTACATGATTCTCTATAGTTATTCTTCTTCATCAAATCATGTACCCAACACATCCAATTCAGTTCATCCATGATTATGCAACACACCCTTTTTCAAGTGTGACTTGAAATAGAGTTGTTATAGTTTACCTATTGCTTGGGAGCTTTTCTCCTTCAGAAGAGCACATACATAGCAGATCTAGTTCAATTCTTCCATCATCTTGCGAAAACCTTGTTTGTGGTATTTTTAGGTAATGAAGATCCCAAGTTAGGAATGACACATTACATGAGGAGGTTTTCAATCTTTAGAGGGCCCAGATCAGTAGGTTACTTGGGCTCATGAATCCATGTACTCAAAGGCGTGTTTTAGCATGTGCAGGTATCTCACCTATCATTCTATTACTACTATTAGGTAGGGCTCTTGATGCAATCTATCGTAGCACTTAGCAATCCATTAGGTAGATCCTTGTAGGCAGCACTCCTTAAACAAAGGTTGGGTGAAGGAGTCAATAAAGGAGCCAATAGTAAACTAAAGTCTAACTAAAATAAGAAAATAACTAAGCCTAATTGGTCATTATTTCCTCCTACTAAGCTCTCCCGGCGTAGCTACAAGTCGAAGCTGGAGCATGGCATGAACAAAGAGAGTATAACGGAAGGTAACACGTATCTAAGCTAAATATATAGAGGACTTCCTAAGAAGACTTATATTCTAGTAAGCATTCTATTTAGTGCATGCTTAACCATGTGTGAGGGCACACTTTGTTATATGCATTATGGTTAGGTTTTGACACTATGAAGTGGGGCACATCATTGGCATGTCTAGTTTCAATGTAATACTTCTCCTCTTATTCTATAAAGGAGACAAGGTGCTTCACTAGTTTGGTTATAACATATAATTTTGGAGCTAATTGGATTGAAATTTCTTCTTTCACTCGATAAAGAGTGATGTGGTTGATTTTGTAATTTGAGCTTGTTGAAGTAGAAATTAAAGAAAGAAAAGACTTCATCAATATTTTTGAACATCTTCAAAGTTCACTTAAGACATGATGCAATATTATGGGCTAGTTTTTTCAGTTACTATTCCAACAAACAGGAAGGCTAATATTTTCATTTATTTATTCAAATTTTACAAGAGATCTTTTTTCATATTGTTTATTGTAAAAAGAGTGAATTTGATATTGACTTTTCCACCAATATATTGTGACTTACCATGGTTTTGACTACGGTGTGGAACAAAATTATTGAATGGTGAAATATGATCTTGTTGTTTAGGTCATGCTACAAGGGTGTGAAACTGAGCCACCTCCATTGATTTATTTAAGTTAAAAATAAGGGTTGTATGATTATATATTTACAAAGATCATGCCATTATGTGTGGATAATTTTTTAAATTCAATGCTGATATATGCATTTCCAAATGAGTGCTAGGTGAATGAAATAGTACCTTCCTTTGGTTCTATTCCACTCTAGGTTAACATGAATTAATAAATGATATTGTAATCTCTATAAAGACAACTTAGTCCCAACTATTGTCTAAAAATTGTTATATATTGTTTTTATATGGATAAAATTTTAAAATAATAATTTGAGAAACTCACAAAACAATATTTAAGATAATACCGTGTCTTTTTAGTCTTACACTAAACAATTTACTCAAATATTGCCTTAAATGCCATTTGTATTATAGTTTAGCTTTACATTATGTATAATAGTTTAGGTATGACGTAGACTCAAATTAGGTTAATATCTTGTTAGACTCGAAAATCATTTACATAAAGTACGTTTATTTATTGATAACTGTTGTAAAAGTCTACTCAAACATATTTAGACCACTCTCAATGTTATTATAAATTCCGGACAAGATGTTAAGAAAAGATTGGACGGTTGGAACTAGTAGCCTGCCCTAGCAACTTTCGCAGTGTTGAAAAGGTCCCCACGAAACACTAAGACGCTACTTTCACATCTAATATCGGAATAAATGTTGATCCCAATCATTTACATCATGTATCCTTTTTTTTTTTTTAATTTATAACCGTTGTAAAAGTCCAGTCAACGATACATACACAGCTCTCAATTTTATTATAAATACCTCACAAGATGTTAAGAAAAAAATGAATGGTTTGAACTAGTAGCCTGCACTAACAACTTTCGCAGCGCTGAAAAGGTCTCCCACGAAACACTAATACGCTGCTTTCACATGTGATTTTAGAATAAAGGTTGATCCCTATAATTTACATAACGTGTCATTTTTGTATTGATAACCGTTTGTAAAAGTCTACTCAAAGATAATTACACCACTCTCAATTTTATTATAAATTCCGGACAAGATGTTAAGAAAGATGGGGTGATTTGAACTAGTAGCCTGCAGTAACAACTTTCGCAGCGTTGAAAAGGTCCTCACGAAACACTAATATGCTGCTTTTACATGTCATTTAAGAATAAATGTTGATCACTCTGTCAACGAGTTTATTGAAGCCATTGTGGCATCTGCAACAGAATTCTGCATTTTCATGGCAACACGGCTAAGATAAAAGCATATTAGACGTTCAAAACTTATTTGCCCAAGTTTGACAATAACATTTTGCTCCAGCTAAAAGAATTTTTAAAACTGGATTCTATTGGTACACATGTTTACTAAAATGTTCATTACTCTAGCAGAATTTTTCAGGAAAAAAAAGGAGGTCATTGCACTGCTCTTTTTCGAACATACATATATTATAACTAATTGCTTCGGGAATTAGCTTGGACCAGTGGCATTGAAACGAGCTAAAACAACGCATGTTATACAATTTTTTTGGAAGAAAATATTATTGTAAGCTTTGGTGTTGGAGATAAATTTATTAGAAATAAATATTGGTATTTATTATATCAAAATTACTAAATATGAAATATTAATGAAAATATGAAATCTTAATTTTTTGGAAGAAAATATTATTGTAAGATTGGGTGTTGGAGATAAATTTAGTAGAAATAAGTATTGGTATTTATTAGATTAAAATTAAGAAATATGAAATATTAATTGGACAACTAAATTATTGTGAATAAGGCAATATCATCCATAAATAAACATACAAAACTTTGGTATACATTTGAAAAAATAAAATGTAAATTAGACTATTTGATATACAAAAATGTTAAATGCCTTATGTATCATAGCAAGGGGAATATAGTTGAAAAATATATCTATTTAACTTGGTATATAGAAAACATGGAAATGCTTATACCTTTATAAATTAATGGAGTGATCATAGTAACTCAAGTATAAGATGAAGAAGGGATCACACCTATGAAAATAAGGCTTCATCAATTGCTTTAGCTAGAAGAAAAAATGGAACTAGCTTTTAGGAATATTTAGAAGAGACAAGAAGCAATTACCAAACATTTTAATAGAGGAACTATAGATAAATATTTCTTCATTGCAAACTCATTTTTCTAAAGATCTAAGCAAATAGAAACCTTCGATGCATAGCAAATTTGATTCTCTATGCACTGGACCTTATCTAATAAACAATATTAATGGCTGCAACTCCTACATTTTGAACGCAATGGATACCAAGTGTTAAAAGCTACCCAGTGTTAAAAGCTCTTCATCTATGGGCAGCCTCTCCAACAATCTTCATTGAAAACTCTCAAATCTTCAATGAAGAAAAAATGAACAGTTTGAGAAATTATGCCATGTTGAACAAGTTAATTTTCAGTATCTAATAATGTTTATACAAATATGTTTTGTTGTTGTGAGGTTTTTGGAAAAGTTATGGAAGATATCAATATATAGTTGTAATTAGAATGTCTTTTAAAAACACTAAAATAATCTGATGACTATATCCTAACAATAATTCATATGACCTTAAACCAATTGCTATTTTAATACAAAGTCATAACAATTTATTTATAACAACAACAAACAACAATTGCTATTTTAATACAAAGTCATAACAATTTATTTATAACAACAACCAACAACAATTAATCATAAAATTAAAATTATAAAAACTCTATTTTAAAAAAGATAAACATATTAAATAATAAACCATTCTTCTATTCCATTTTCAAATTAATCTCAATATAAATTCAATACCAAAAAAACTTCACGGATTTAAGCCAAACCTCAAAAAAATAAAATAATGAAAATATCTCATGTGCTGAGGTATTATTGCTCTGGTAATAATGATGTGACCTTAAAATTGACCCAACCTTTTGTCACTATCCAAATCCACTCTCTAAATTTAATGCCACAACAATTATTCATTAAAAAATATGAAAAAGAAAATAAAAACTATCATTACACAAATATGAAAAAGAAAATAAAAAATATCACAATACCCGGTTAAAAGATTCCAATAAAAGAAAAAAAACAAAATCATATTTATTTCTAGATTGCCTGATTCCCTCCTAGAAGCATTTTTAATTATATTGAAATTCATACATATTTATATAACTAATTTTGAAGTTTTAATATTCAATTACATAAAAATATATATTTTTATATTTTAAATATATATATTTATAACAATATAAAATGCGTATATATTTATGTTTGTCGTGAACACTTAGTATGGAGAAATGGTCTTTAAATTTGTCTTTTTGACTCATTTGAATACTGTCATGAACATTTAGGCATGGAGAAATGGGCTTTGAATTTGTCTTTTTGATTCATTTGACTAGTCGTCAAGAACCTTTAGTATCGAGAAGAACCTTTAGGTATGGAGAAATGGCCCTTAAATTGCCTACGAGAAAGAAGAGAATCAAGATAGACGCCATGAAAACTGCTGCGGAGTCAGGAGGAATTAATCTTCAGCACAGTTGTTGCATTTATGACACCAGAAGTTTTTCTGCCCAATTCATATATATTTGTTATTATGTATTAGTTAGTGCTGCGAATGCTCTGTTTCAGTGGAGTCTAATGCGGTAAGACATGAAGGAGGGAAAGATGAGTGCGGTGGTAAAAGTAATCCTGTGTGTCGCAGCAAAACACAGGAAACTGGAACACGGAAGAGAGCTGCTGTTCATGGGTCCTGCCAAGGAAGAGAAGGAGAAGGAAGACAGATTGCCCAATTCAACAGAACGGATAATGCAAGTATTGGTATTACACTAACAGTGTAAGAAGAGCATGGCTGAAAAAAACCTGCAGCTATACTCGCTGTTGGGATTCACATGTTAATGATGATACATAGCTTTTGTAGAATCCATAGTCCTTTTCCGTCTTCTTCTCTTTTTTGGCAGACCCACGCTCAGCAGTTCTGTGAATTCGGGATTCAGTTTTATTGCAGGACTCAGTTTTACTGTGAAATAGAATGGATGTGCTTCGCTGATCACAGTTACATCCTTTTTTATTGTAAGAGATTTTAATTTAGCACTATATTCGAAATTTAATTATTTGGAATTTAATTATTCGCAATTTAATCACCATATTCAGTGAAATATGATGAACATAGAAGACCTACTTCAGTGTCTGTTAATTTTCTTTTCTTTATAGAAGACCTATATTATGAAAATTAGATTAAAATCTATAATGGGTGAGACATTCAGATTTGAAATAAATTTGTGCTATTTAATAGTTTTTTGGGTAATCGATTTGGATTTTTTTTTTTTTTTTTTTACTATCGTTATAATTTCTTTTATAAATGGCGCATCATTTCGTACATACAGCTAACTTGAATGAAATTTACCTTCAAATTTTGGCAACAGTCTGCATAGCCCTTTTCCTGTTTTTGGTCGTGCACAATTGCACAGTATGAACACTATTATCTGCAGATCCAGCGGCCCATGGGTCATCATCGTCAGGGACTTCGTGGGTTTCATATTTCATCGCAGAATCTGTCGGCATTGATTCTGTTTCAAGAGAGCAAGAGTGGTGGCTTGCATTCATATTTGGCAGCGAACGGGAGTATCCTAGAACTTACAGGATCGAAGCCCAATCAAAGTGCTATTAAAAGCGGTTATAAAAGCCCTTATTCTTATGTCTATGGTAGATTTCAGGAGTATTTCAAAATATGGTAGATTTCTTTCAGGAGTATTTCAAAATCTTACTGTGAAGATGTGAGCATTTCAGATTCTAATTATTCCCAATCTAACAAATGAGAGCTAGAAGGTTTATTTACTCAGTAAAGATGAGTATCTAAGGACTGAAAGGTACGTTTTTTGGTTGGATTTTCACACTGGGAATTTATCAATCTGATTAATAAGCATTTTCTATCCACCCTGGGACCACTTGAAAAATAATAATAATGGTTTGGAAATTTAGTAATGCCTATAAAATTTTGGTGTAATGGAAAAATTTAGTGTAATAAAAAACCTAACATTTCTGTATATCTTATGTGCCTCTTATCTGGTTCTAGTGGATTATCGCAATGTCTTGAAGAAGACAGACTACTTTAGTAATAAATTTGTACAAGTAATATATTTGGCTGCTCGTGCCTTTTGTCTGAATATTATATAGCACTCTGGTTATTTTATGAAGTACAACATGGATTGACCTTATGTATAGTAGTTTAGTTTTGGTACGATGTAGATGCACATTAGGTTAATATCTTGTTAGACTCGAAGATCATTTAATTGATAACTGTTGTAAAAGTCTACTTAAAGATACTTATACCACTCTCAATTTTATTATAAATTCCGGACAAGATGTTAAGAAAAGATTGGATGGTTTGAAATAGTAGCCTGCACTAACAACTTTGGCAGCGTCGAAAAGGTCCCCACGAAACAGTAATACTCTGCTTCCACATGTGATTCCATAATAAAAGTTGATCCCTCTGTAAATGAGTTTACTGAAGCCAATATGGCATCTGAACATCTACAACAGCATGTTGCATTTTCATGGCAGCACGACTAAGACTAAAGCATATTAGAGGTTAAAAACGATTTGCGCATGTTTGACAATAACATTTTGCTCTACCGCAAAGAATTTTTAAAACTGGATTCTATTGGCACACAAGTTTTTAAACATACAAATTCCTTACTAAAATATTATTTACCCTAGCAGAAATTTTTAGGAAGGAGAAAAAGGCCTATTACACTTGAGAACTCTTTTTCGAACATAAGTATTATGACTAATTGCTTGGAGAATTTGCTTGGAGCAGTGGCATTGAAACAAGCTAAAACAAAATATCTTATATAACTTTTGGAAAAAAATATTATCGTAAACTTTGGTGTTGGAGACAGAATCCATTATAGAAAATTATTGACATTTATTAAATTACAGAGTTTTATAGGAAATATAGAATATTAGTGGGAAAATTAGATTTTTGTTGAAAATACATATACAAATTTGGTACAAATTTAAAAAAAAGTTTATCTCTCTAAATGAGAGAGGAATTAGATTTTTGTGGAAAATACATATAAAAATTTGGTACAAATTTTAAAAAAGTTTATGTCTCTAAATGAGAGGAATTGGCAAAAAATGGTGGTAAATGCATTATGTGCTAGTAGGATCATAGCAAAGAGGAATATAGGTAAGAAATATATCCATTTCACTTGGTATATGAAAAAGATGCAAGTAGTTTTATATCTTTACAAATTAATGCATTGATCACAACAACTCAAGTACAATATAAGGGTTCACACATATGTCAATAAGGTTTCATCAATTGGTTTAGACAAAGGAACAAAGAGAACAAGTTTTCCCAAATATTCAGAAGAGACAAAAAACAATTACCATATTTTTTATTAGAGGAGCTATAGGTAAAGCTTTCTTCAAAGGCCGACTCATTTTGATATGGATCAAAGCCAAAGAGAATCCTTCAATGCATACCAAATATGATGCTCTATAGACTAGACCTTATCTCATAAATAGTATTAATTTAGGCAACTCCTACATTTTGAAGGCAATGGATGATCCAGGTTCGTGTGTGAAGAAGGACCTTCCCAAGACTTTTTACTTTCGTGATGTGTTAAAATTGCTTTTAAAGGAACATTAAGGAATCCATCTGCATATTGTAAAGAAGAAGAACATAACAATCATCAGCACATGAAAAGAAAAGCCGTTGATAACGAAGTTCATCCAGGAGGGACTACGTCTCAAGGCCTCCGTGTCAAGATGGTGTAGGCCACTGCATTATGTGTTGTCAAGAAAGATTATGTACACAGAGATGATGTCTCAATCATACAAGGAAGAATGCCCTCTCGCAGGAGTGTCTCTAAGAGATGTTCCACATCTAGAACTCTCATTCAAAAGACTCCTATCAGTATGACACAAAACAAGCATGGCGCGCATCTTGCCAACATGGCACAAAAGGGATGTTAAAGCAAAACACATGCATGATGACAACCAGAGTATCCCAACAACATGCAATAAGGGATATCAAAGCATAACACAAAGAGTTATGATAGAATGTACATCATATGAAAGATTCTGCATAATATGAAGTAAGGAATGGTGACAACATGAAATAACAAGATCCTACGTCAATCATCAATCATGGATCTATACGACATAATGCAGAGAGAAGAAGTACATGAACACATCATATACCTCACCACTAAGGGCCATCTGAAGCAAAGGTTGTTAATGTGCTGAAGCTTGCTGAAACATCGATCTCACATCATCGATCAAAAGAAGAAGATTGTTCGCACATGAAGATGGACATCTGCACTCGCACTTAAAAAAGTGGCTGAAAGAAGAAATGAGAGAAAGATAAATATGAAGACACCATCATATTTTTGGCGTTGAAAGCGCTGAAACGATTGTCCAAAATCTGAATTTTGAGAATTTGAAAATTCGGAGCTCAAGGAATATTTTAGATTCCCTCGAGATTCCTCAAAGATTCTATTTCAGTGATGAGCTAAAAATCCGCTGTTCAGATGTCCAATCTAATTTCACCATTAGGATCCCTATGAAAAACCATGAAAAACAAGTATAAACTCGACCATATTCTAACAAAGTGGAATTTTACCTCCTTCGGAAAATTTCATGGCTCATGGTTCCGCTATCTATTTTTTGCTGAAATCATGGTTCCGCGTGCATTATGGAATTGATTGGAAGATGAAAAACGCTGATTGAAAAATGGATAGTGTCATCATGTTTGTGGCGACAAGAGGGGTAAAATCCATATAAAATTTGTCAATTTCTTAGAAGTTGAAATTTTTTCCCTCTAGCAAAATTCATGGTTCCTGCAATAAAAAATTATTAAACTGCCTCGACTTGCGTGCTAGCTCCGCCTTCAAAATTCATGCTGTCCTCCTCTTCCTCCCTTGGGTAAAAGACTGAGTTCATATAATATTCCTGGTGGACTTACCAAGAAGTTGGTTTGGTGTAGTGGTAAAAGATGGGATTTGGTTGAGGGAGATTGGGAGATCAAATCTTGTCCTTCTACTTTTATCTTGTTTTGGTTTCATAACGCAACTGTTATTTAATATTGGCACATTTTTCCAGAACTTGTTTAGTAAATAATAACCATTTAAAATTTTATAACCAAACTTTTACTATATACCCACTTCATGATATAACCATTTAATAATAAAGCTAGCTCTTGACATAACGACAACGGGTATTGTGTCGCATTGTTAAAAACTTTTGTGCTCTAATTTGAGAAGGCTATAAACTATGTAGTATTCCGCCATACGTTATTAACCTTGGCATATGTGATTTGTTGCACTTTATATGGTTTATGTTTTAAACCATATCCTTCCATCATTATTGTTATAACAATATTCAACTTTACCATGTGTTTGTTAATGCCACGTATGCATATACGCATACGTTGGGTTATTGTTATATGGGATGTAACCATATTGTTATATATATATATATATTATATATATATATATATATAATATATATGGGGGTTGACTTTTATATCTATATATATATCTATATCTATATCTATATATAATATATATATATATATATATATATATAATATATATATACTACTATATATATATATATATATATATATATATATATATATATATAGTTATTTTAAATAACTATAAAACAAATTTTGTCATATAGTTATTTAATAACCCAAAGATGATTTTTTTTGTTCTCTTGTGCAGGTCTAGAAGGTCATTGGAGGAATGCCAAGTGTCAAGCAACCATGTGGGTGCCATGTGTTGATTGGGATGCCATGTGGCGCACTGTGGGCCCCATTTTTCCTCTACCATACCAATCTTTGAGGGGCTTTATCTTTTGCATACGAGCTCAGCTTGACAAACCATTCGCACCACTGCGATTAGGAAGACGAGCTCTATGATATGGTCCTAGGTCGAATTCATTTTGATGACTTTTATTTTTTAGCATCGTTGAGCCCTTCTTGTCTTGTGTGTGTTCTTGAAGATCCACCTAGAGCAATCCTCCCCATTGAGGAGCTTTTGGTCCTCTAAAAGCATGTAGAACAATCTGCAACTTTCCTTGTACCATGTCTGCAATGCAAGTGTCCTAAAAAGGTCTCGTTTCCATCTCCTTCACCTTTGTTCTTCGGAGCCTTAAACGATGATCCGACACCTACCCTCTGCAACCTGTAGTACATTGTTTCTACAAATTACATGCTGGAATGACATGAACAACAAATGACCCAAACCTCCCATACTCACCATGAGTTTATAACACATACTCGGTGGAAAAATTTACAACAAGATGGACATGATACTCGAGTTATGACAATAAGGCCAACATATCACTATTGGGTCAATAAGTAATGAAAACACATCATCATTGCAACACGTGATTTACAAAAATAAGTCCAACACATTTTTGCTTTCAACAAATGGTGGAAACACGACATCACTTTCAGAGTTTTAACATGCAACTCCAAAATACGACTCAAAACATGACCATACATCATTGTTGCTAACTAAGTGATGGAAAACACATAATCACTTTTACACTTGAAAATGCAACAAATGATTTACAAAAGAATTACCGTGAAATGACAACATGTCTAGAAACTATTTCTCACTGATCAATGTGAATGGGTCACCTCCTTAAGGTGGTTTTTCTTGTCGAACAACTACTCTTCTTGGTTCACGCACCAACATTTTGTCTTTAAGGCGCTGCTCCGGATGGATCCTCCAACAAGTGGTTCTGTGATGGCCATTTCTAATGCAATGACTGTAGTAGGTTTTCTTCCTCCATACTTGCTTAACCTGTTTCTTTTCATGTTGTTGAGAGGGTCTTTCATGCCTCATGAGTGCTGCCATTCTTTTCAAACACTTGGAAAAGGTATGGTTAGGTAAACCACAAAAGGTGCATGTTCTTTGTTCATTATTAACAACATGATCATAATCAAAATGAACAACCAAATATTGAAAGTGATTATACCTTCCTTTGTTGTTTTTGATGTCAACATGGTGATGAGAATTTGCCCTAGCTCTCTCCCTATAATGGGAACTTCCCCGGGATGACGGGGATGCTTTACCATCATTCTCTTTCCTCGACG
This sequence comes from Pinus taeda, assembly GCA_000404065.3. Lineage (NCBI taxonomy): Eukaryota > Viridiplantae > Streptophyta > Pinopsida > Pinales > Pinaceae > Pinus > Pinus taeda. The sequence continues at coordinate 35,643 of APFE030272668.1, read as the reverse complement.
AAGTCTCAGACAACTCTGACACCTTTGAGCAATCTCCTTTAGTGTACCTTGAGCTTGCAATTCAAGGTTCATGCACAACCTCCAAAGGTTGAGTCATGCCTTGGTTATTAACACCAAGTTCTTTCTCCTTGTGCCTCATCTTTGTAAGGAACCTCATGTTTGACCCTGTAATGGGGATCTCCAAATCTCCAGTAGACATCATACTATGTGAGGGTGAAATCAAAAGGAAATCAACATCTTTTACCTTCTCTTTTGATTTGGAAAGAACAGATGAGGGTTGCTCATCATTTGTTGTTGGTGGATCACATTCCCCAACTTCTTTCCTAACATACCCAAGTCTTGCCTAATGGGGTAATTCCTCTACTTTGATAGGGTTGACAATGCCTTGGCCATTAACGCCCAAGTCTTTTCCTTCATACCCCATTCCCTTCAACAGTTTGGAGCCAATTCCTGTGGTGTGATTTTGGAACGCAGCGAAATAATCATCAAGAAACATACATGAAGATGGAGAACTACTTTTTACCTCACATGAGTCACGCTACAGCCTTTCCAAGGCCTTATAATTTGCTTGCAGCTGTCGTAGTAAACTTTGTTTCTCCTCTTTCTCTTCATGTAGATGCATCTTCAATTCATCATTCTCTATTTGAAGATTATGCTTGTCTTGCTTCAATTCTTCCATGGCCTTCTCTTTGGCTTGCAACTGAAACTGTAATGTCTCCTTTTCCTCTGTCTCTTTTTGTAGAGTTTCATACATGATTTCCACTCTCTTGGAAATTTTGACCATGGTCTCGTACATTGCTCTTTCATTCTCTGTCTCTGCAGGTTTCATTATTCACATTGCAATTCACATACATGTAAAGACCGCTCCGATACCACTTGATCCAGGTCCTGGTGTGAAGAAGGACCTTCCCAAGACCTTTTACTTTCGTGATGTGTTAAAATTGCTTTTAAAGGAACATTAAGGAATCCATCTGCATATTGTAAAGAAGAGGAACATAACAATCATCATCACATGAAAACAAAAGCCGTTGATAACGAAGTTTGTCCAGGAGGGACTACGTCTCCGGGCCTTGATGTCAAGATGGTGTAGGCTGTTGCGTTTTGTGTTGTCAAGAAAGATGATGTACACAGAGATGATGTCTTGATCATACAAGGAAGAATGCCCTCTTGTAGGAGTGGCACTAAGATATGTTCCACAGCTACAACTCTCATTCAAAAAATTCCTATCAGTATGACACAAAACAAGCATGGTGCGCATCCCGCCAACATGGCACAAAAGGCATGTTAAAGCAAAACACATGCATGATGACAATCAGAGTATCCCAACAACATGCAATAAGGGATCTCAAAGAATAACACAAAGAGTTATGATAGAAAATACATCATATGAAAGATTCTGCATAACATGAAGCAAGGAATCGTGACAACATGAAATAACAAGATCTTGCATCAATCACCAATCATGGATCTATACAACATAATGCAGAAAGAAGAAGTACATGAACATGTCATATACCTCACCACCAAGGGCCATATGAAGAAAAGGTTGTCAAAGTGTTGAAGATGTTGAAACATCGATCTCACATCATCGATCACAAGAAGAAGATTGTTCGCACATGATGATGGACATCTGCATTGGCACTTTAAAAAGTGACTAAAAGAAGAAATGAGAGAAAGACAAATCTGAATAGACCATCATATTTGTGGCATTGAGTAGTGTTGAAATGATTGTCCAAAATCCAAATTCTGAGAATTTGAAAATTCGGAGCTCAAGGAATCTTTTAGATTCCCTCGGGATTCCTCAAAGATTCTATTTCAGGGATGAGCTGAAAATCTGCTGCTCAGATGTCAAATCTGATTTCAACATTAGGATCCCTATGAAAAACAATGAAAAACAAGTATAAACTCGACCATATTATGACAAAGTGAAATTTTACCTCCTTCGAAAAATTTCATGGCTCATGGTTCCGCTCCCTATTTTTTGCTAAAATCATGGTTCCCATTGTATTCTGGAATTGATTGGAAGATGCATAACTCAGATTTAAAAATGGATAGGACCATTGTGTTCATGGTGACAAAAGGGGTAAAATCCATATAAAATTTGTCAATTTCTGAGAAGTTGAAAATTTTGCCATCCTACAAAATTCATAGTCCCTGCATTAAAAAATTATTAAACTGCCTTGATTTGCGTGCCATCTCCCATCTCGAAATTCGTGCAGTCCTCCTCTTCCTACCCTGGGTAAAAGACTAAATTTATATAATATTCCTAGTGGAGTCACCAAGAAGTTAGTTTGGTGTAGTGGTAAAACTTGGGATTTGGTTGAGGAAGGTCAGTTGATCAAATCTTGTCCTTCTACTTTTATCTTGTTTTGGTTTCATAACCAATTGTTATTTAATATTGGCACATTTTTCCAAAACTTTTGTGGTAAATACTAAATATTTAAAATTTTATAACCAAACTTTTACTATATACACACTTCATGATATAACCATTTAATAATAACGTTCGCTCTTGACATAATGACAGCCGGTATTGTGGCGCGTTGTTAAAAACATCCGTGCTAGAATTTGAGTGGGCCATAAACTATGTAATATTCCACCATACGTTATTAACCTTGGCATACGTGGATTTGCTGCACTTTATATGGTTTATGTTTTAAACCATATCCTTCCATCATTATTGTTATAACAATATTCAACTTTACCATGTGTTTGTTAATGCCACGTATGCATATGCATTGGGTTATTGTTATATGGGATGTAACCATATTGTTATATGGTTTTTTTCTTTATATATATATATTGGGTGTTGAATTTTATATATAGATATATAGTCATATAGTTATTTAATAATCCGAAGATGATTTTTTTTTGTTCTCTTGTGCAGGTCTAGAAGGTAACTGGAGGAATGCCAAGTGTCAAGCTGCCATGTGAGTTGCACGTGCTGACTGGGATGCCATGTGGCGCACTGTGGGCCCCATTTTTCCTCTGCCATACCAATCTTTGAGGAGCTCTATCTTTTGCATACGAGCTCAGATTGACAAACCGTTCACGCCACTGCGATCAGAAAGATGAGCTCTGCAATTTGGTCCTAGGTCAAATTCATTCTGATGACTTTGATTTTTGAGCATCGTTGAGTCCTCCTTGTCTTGTGTGTGTTCCTGAAGATCCACCTGGATCAATAGATGACCAAGTGTTAAAATTGCTCATTTATGGGCAGAATTTCAAGCATTTCTTCACTTGAAAATTCTCAAGTCTTTTCTATATCATAGAAGTATTTATAGTTGTATATTCTTCCTATTTTATTTCTTTGGCTAGCTCATGTATTTTGTTGAAATATTTTGACTCAGTTCCTTTTTGGATTCAAAGCTTTCTTGATTTTTAGTAACCCAAAACAGGTCATTATCCTAGAGTTGGAACCAAATGTTGATGTATTTTTGTGTAGCATCATCAAAAATATGTATTGTCTATCCTTAACCTAAATTTCATACTTAGCTATTTTCTAAGAACTAGTGCATAAATATTTCATATCTCTGTGCTTTAGATATTTTCTCTATTTTTCCCATTTTCCTCTCGACATGTTAATCCCCCAGTCTTCGATACCTAATCATTTTTCTTTACTTTACAAAACACTCACATTACACTTCCACTACTACACCAAGGGCAGTTTTAACACATTTTTTTAAGGCAAAAGAAATCTTTTGTGTTAATTAATTATTTTACATTAAAATTTAATATCATTTGAATTGTTTTAATTATAAAATTTAAGAGAAAAACAATTTGAGAAAAATATATTTTAAGACAAAAATTTATATTTAAGACAAAAACAACTTAAGACAAATATAATTTAAAACAAAAACAATTTAAGACAAAAATATTTTAAGACAAAAACAATTTAAGAAAAAAATGTTTTAAGACAAAAAGAGTTTGAGACAATAATATTTTAAGACAAAACTTTATATTGAAGACAAAAACAGATTGAGACAAAAATATTTTAAGACAAATTTATATTTTAGACAATGGCCAGTTAAGACGAAACCCATTTAAGACAATTAACAATTAAGACAAAAACATATTAATTTAAGAAAATATTATCTAGCAACTACAAAATTGACTCTGACAGTGCACCCTAAGTCTGCCGGCTTGTGGGCTAATATTGTATCGTGCTTATACCAATGCTACTATTTCACTTCCCATTCATGTTATCCTATATAAAGACAATAACTTGTTGGGCTCTTTGTTTTGTGGCGGTAGCCAACTCTGAAGAACATGAAAACTTTCCATGGAAATCTTTCCCATACATTAATTACTATTTTGTCCCTTCCATCTCTGTTGATACGATTAGAGACAACTTGTATTTATTTGAATTTGACACTACTACATGGAGAGGAATTTTATAAGACAAAATAAATCTTTTGTCTTAAAATTTTCAATATGAGGTGCTAATAAAAAAAGTAAAGGATTAAGGGTTCGTCTTTACACTATTGATCGATTATTCGAGAAGTAGAGCGATCGAGGTTGACAACAACTAATGTGATTTAGGGCGATGGAGGTCGAGAACAGAAGTGTACATTGTGAGAGGAGCGATGGAGGCACTTACAATGAATGTGGGAAGGTGGTAACATAGTTGGAGTACGTTTCGGGGTCTCCATTGATTGTGTTTTGATATGCATTTTTTGATTGTTTTATTTATTTTGAACACTACTTATATCCATTGGTTGTTTTTGTTAGCACATTATTGTGTTGGATCGGCAACATGGATTAAATTCACCTTAAGAATTGTTGAAAAATCTAGCAAGAGACTCTAAATTTGATTTTGCTTGATTAAATTGAGAAAATTTAAATTTCCATGTCAACAGACAAATTGGATGCAATTAGCTTGTATGACATGGCTTGTGTCGTCTATTTTACTCAATAAATTCGAGTTGGAGGAGTTAGAGTTTAGTTAAGCATGTGTGATTGCTAATTTGTAGCAATCAAAGTCAACTATCTCAGGTTGGTTTCAATTGAACTAGTTCTAATTGTTGGAGGAACTAGTGGAAGGCTAGTTGTGGAGTGGGACCTTAGTCAAATGTATTGATCATCTAGTTAATTGATCAATCAGCCCAAAATATCTAGTGCATGCAAAGAATTTGAGTTCCCCAACTATGGTGGAGATTCCAAGGTAGTGTAACATTAGCTTTAGGCTAGTCTTGAGCGTACAGGTGTTGCATGTTGTCACATGATCAACCTTAGGAATTGTGTAATCCATTTTCGAAAAATACCTAAATAATAGGGGCCTAATTTCTCAAGGAGTTTAACAAAGAAGTAAGGGCTTAACCAGAGGCAAAAATTGACAAATTTTTGGTTTGAGATTCTCAGTGCACAGAGAGATAGGTTATTCACTTACAAGTTGTGTACATTTGAGTAAAGAAATTGTGATACATCTATATTCATCAGATTGATGAAAGAAGGCATTGGAGTTTTTAGCACATTGCTTTCCTAACGAAAAATATTGTGTGCATGTGTTTTATTTCTTATTACATGTCTGAATTTTTTGTTCTAAATTGTGAATTAACTTATGTAGAGTAGTAGAGTAGGTTTGTATCTTATGATTTTGAAAAAACTTCATGAACAGTTGCAAATCTACACCATAATTTCTACATCATATCATAGTAGGATTCACATTAGAGCAGGAATTTCAAATTTGTTTCTCAAGAGGTTCGAATTTATAGTTTAGCGTAGCAAGATCTCTTAAGAGTTGAGAAGATGACCTTCAACATGCTGAGTCTAGAGTATTCTTTGGAAGGAAGATCTAATTTCATTGACTGGAAGGATCACGTGTAGGAGGTATTAGCTAACAATTGATTGCTAGAATAAATCAAGAGAGATGTTACAAAACTAGCAGAATTTGATGCCAAAAACCTTGCTTAGTGGAAGAAAGTTCTAGCCAAGGTGTGGAGAATAATATTGGAGGGAGTGGCCACATTGTCAGCGATCTCCATGGGAAAAATAATCCTTATGCAATGTGGTAGGCACTGAAAAATTTGTTTTAGAGTAGTAGTGACCACAAAAAGTTGGTGCTCAAGGATAAACTTTGAAATATCAAGATGTAGAAGAATGACTTTATCCTGCAATATCTAAGGAGGTTCACACAAGTTCGTGATGAGATTACAGAAGTTGGTGTTACTATTTCAAGGGATGACTTGGTAAGAATAGCCCTTCTAGGTCTTCCCAAGAGTTGGCACAGCTATCAACATTAACTGAACAAGAGGGAGAAACTACCGAATAGCAAACACTTATGGTATGATTTGGTACAGGAGGAAATAAGCTAGAATACTAGAGATGGGACCTCATCCAAGGGAAAGGATGAAGAAAAATTTGCACTGGTTGGAAAGGGAAAGAAGGGAAAAGGGAAGAAATCTCAAACCAAACCAGAATCTAGCCAAGGGGGAAAGAAGAAAGGTTTGTGAAAAATTAAATGCTTCCATTGTCATGAATACAGGCACTATGCCATGAAGTGCCCACAAGAAAAGGCAAGCAAGAAGATCTTAGGAGGAGCAGTGGGTGAAGCCATGGCTTCAGAGTTTGACCTTGACTTTACCCTTATCACATGCATGTCCAACACAATGATGGGGAGCATGTGGTACTTGGAATCAGGTGCATTGTTCCACATGACAAGGTGTAGAGATTTTTTCAGTGACCTAGAGGAGAAATATCTCCAAATGCACATCAAGCTCAGGGATGATGGAAGGTACAACATGATCTGTATTGGTACAGTCACCTTTGAAAAGGAGTTAGGCTCCCCTATCTAGATCAAGGATGTCATGTTTGTTTTAGGCCTAAAGAAAAATCTCATCTCTGTTGCAGTTTTGGAAGAGCGTGGTTATGACATGATCTTCAACAAACGAAAAATGTTCCTGAGACACATAGCCATGGGACAGGTGAAGAATATCAAAGTTTTTGTGAAGAATCTATTTAGGTTTGATGTGGAAGATTGTGTTGCATTAAACACTAAGGAAGAGAAAGTGCAAGGCCACGATGCAGGTGAAATTTAGCACATAAGACTTCTCCATTTGCATCATGGAACCTTGAATATTATACAACAAATAGCAACTATCCTCTCTAAAGGAGCACTTAAGCATCAAGATGTATGTAAAGGATGTACCTTGGCGAAGTACATAAAATCCACATTCCATGATCAGGACAAAAAAGCACATGTGGTCCAAGAAGGGATCCACTCTCATGTTTGTGGACCTTTCTCAATAACCTCCACTACCAGACACAAATATTTTGTCCTTTTATTGACGACTTCTCACATAAGTGTTGGATCCCTTTATGCAAAAGAAAGATGAGACAATCTCCAAATTTGTAGAATTCAAGCCACTAGTTGAGAAAGAAACCAACAAGAAGGTTAAGGCTCTTAAGAGAAATAATGGAGGTGAGTATGTGTTGAATGAAATTAAAAACTTATGTGCGAAAGAAGGCATTGGATGAGAGTTGACAACACCCCACAACCCACATCAGAATGGGGTGGTTGAGAGAAAGAAACGTAGCATTTTGGGAGCAACGAGGGTGATGTTGGATGACCGAGGTCTACCTCTGCATTTGTGGGTTGAGTCATGCAATAAAAGAGTTTGTTTGCATAACCAATGTCCTCATCACATTCCTGGCATGATTACACCGGAGGAGGCATTCTCGAGAAGAAAGATGAATGTGTCGCACTTCAAGATTTTTGGAGCCTCTGTCTACTGTCATGTGTCCAAAGACTCAAGGAATAAGCTTTAGTCGACCACAGAATTGGGGGTGCTTGTGGGTTACACAAAAACTCCCCACAACTAACATATATATTTTCCATCACTCTTAATGATGGTTGTGCGAAGGGATGTAAATTTTGAAGAGGAGAAAGCTATGTGGTGCTCTCTTGAGATGGAGCTTTAGGTCCCACCAAAAGATGATATTTTAGCTCCAAAATAGGAACCTCAGGAAGTTATATAGAAACCACAAATTATGTATCAGAGAGTGGATACATTCACTAAAGTAAACATTTAGACAAGGAAAAAAAATAACTAAGGAGGTTAATTGACTTGGGTGGGATGTGAGGGATAATGTGGGATATCCTTAAAATTTGCATAAGAAAAGGAGGTCACCAGAGAGGTACACTAGATACATGGCTCTTATGACTGAGCTTATAGAGATTAAGGTATCCTATTTTGAGGAAGAAATAGGGAAACATGTATGGGTTGATGCAATGGTGGAGGAATACGAATCCATTGCAAAGAATAGTGTTTTGGAAAAGGTCCCAATACTGGCATATAAATCAATAGTGGGTTTGAGATGGAACATACGAGAGAATAGAGAAGTATAAGGCCAAATTTGTGGCCAAGGGGTACTCTCAAGTTGAGGGAATTGACTATGAGGAGACATTTTCTCTTGTAGCAAGATACTCATCCATTAGATCAATTCTTGGTATGGCTATGAAGATGGGGTGGAATATCCACCAGATGGGTGTAAAAATAACATTTCTCAATGGGGTTATTAATGAGGAGATGTTCATAGAGTAACAAAAAGGTTTTGAGACATTTGATCAAGAGTTTCATGTGTGTAGACTCAAGTGAGCATTGTACGATCTTAAACAAGCACGTCATGTTTGGTACACTAAGATCGATAGTTATCTCACCAGTTTGGGCTTCACCATATGTGAAGAAGATGTAAACCTCATCACATCTGGATAGAAGGTAAATTCCTTACTATTTCCTTATGTTTTGATAATTTTATTTTAACTACTGACGAGTAGTTGATCATATCTTGCAAGGAGGACCTTGCAATGGAATTTGAAATGAAGGACATGGGTCTCATGCACTACTTTCTTGGGTTGGAAGTATGGCAAGGTGATGGGGAATTGTTTGTCTCTTGAGGCAAGTATGCAAATGAGATACTGGAGAGATTCAACATGGAGAGTTGTAAACCCATGGAGACACCTCTAACGAACAACTAGAGGAAGGAGGATGCCACTTCAGGTGAAATGGATGCTACCATTTATCTGCAGCTAGTGGGTCCACTCATCTATCTTGTGAACACATGACCAAATATGTGTTGTGTAGTCAACCAGATAAGCCAAGCTATGGTTAGATAAACCAAACTATTTTGGAAGGCAACTAAGCATGTTTTGTGGTACCTTAGAGGCACTACCCAGTTTGGACTATTGTATAGACGAGCAGAGGGAGTGAAGTTGTGCAGCTTCACAGATGAAGATTGGGCATGAAGTCCATCAAAATGAAAGAGTACATCAATTCGAATTTTCAGTGTTGGGTCCAGAGTTGTTTCTTGGTATGACAGGAAGAAAAGATATGTGGTTCTCAACTAGACAAAAGCACAATACATGGTTGCAAGTCAAGAACCATGTGAGGCGATATGGATGAGAAAGATACTCGTTGGAATATTTGGTCAGATGATGGATCCAACTGTTATAATCAGAGTTGCATCAATCTCTCTGAGAATCATGTATTTCATGATCGATCCAAGCATATAGATACCCAGTATCACCATTTACAGGATTGTGTCCAAAGGCATATGATGTTGCTACACTTCATTCTAAGAGAGGAGCAAGATATAATGCTCAGATATTTCGGACAAATCACATAGATAACAAAGGGTCGACACCTTTCGAAACTAGATCTAGGTTCATCATTAGGACTAGGATGATGAGCAAGATCAACAGACCAATAATATATAAATTTGAAAAATGCAACGGTAAATTCCAACGGTGAAATAATAAAAATTAAAATAATAATAAAGAGGAGCGTTAAAGACCAAAAGTCAAATTAGTTAATTTTTAAATTTTATTGAGTTAATTTTGTATTAAATTTAAATTAAAATAATAATTTTTAAACATATGAATATAATTTTTAAAACATATGAATATAATTTTTTTTAATAATATTCTATTATTGATAAATATAACTTTATTATAATAAATATAACAGTATAATAAAAAAAAACTTAAAATAGTCGAGAAAGAAGAAGGAAACTAAAGGGGGTACGAACAAAGAGAAGGGACCCACGAGTTGCTTAACTTCCATCCATTGTCCCTATTAAGAGTTTTTCCCCTATTTTCAATGTAAATGGTTCTCTTAGTTTTCAGTTATGGGAATGATCAATCCTTGCAAGGACCTTAGAATTCTCTAAGAAAATATGGTGCTTTATTAATTCAACATGTTCAGATAGAGCATAGAAGCAAGTTCTACATTGCCTAAGGTCCATTGCATGTTCTTGAATGGGAAGTTTGAGCTCCATAGGTGTAGGATAGGGGTGGTTGATAATCCCTTTATTTTAGAGAGGGAAGTCGTGAAAAATGCAGTAAGAAATTCTCAATTTTATTTTTCCTTGATTAAATTGAGAAAATATGAATTTCCACATCAACGGACAGCTTGGATGCAGTTAACTTCTGTGACATGGCTTGTGTCACTTGGTTTACCCAATAAATTTGAGTTGGAGGAGTTAGAGTTCAATTAATCATGTATTATTTCTAATTTATAGCAATCAAAGTTAGTTATCTCAAGTCGTTTTCAATTAAACTAGTTGCAACCACTTGAGGAACTAGTGGAAGGCCAATTGTGTAGTAGGACTTTAGTGAAACTCAGTGATCATCAGGCTAACTGATCAATCAACCCAAAATATCTATTGCATGGAGAATTCGGGTTCCCCACATGTGGTGGAGATTCCAAGGCAATATAACATCATTTGTAGACTAGTCTTGAGTGTATAGGTGTTGCATGCAGTTAGATGATCAACCTTTGGAATTGTGCAATCCATTTTGTAAAAATTACTAAATAATAGTTGCCTAATTTCTCAAGGAATTGTGCAAGGAAATATGGGCTCAAGAAAAGGTGGAAATTTATTAAGTGTGGGTTAGAGCTTCCCAGTGAGCAGAGACATAGATTATTCACTCTCAGGTTGTGCTTAGTTGAGAAAAGAAATTGTAATACATTTCTATTCATCAGATTATTGCAAGCAGACATTGGGGTTTTTAGCATATTTCTTTCCTCGGGAAAATTTTTGTGTGCATGTGTGTTATTTCTTATTGCATGTATGAAATTTTTGTTTTAAATTGTGAATTAACTTCCACAGAACAATAGAGTAGGTTTGTGTCTTGTGATTTTGATATTAGGATTGAAGAGTAAAGTATAAGATAGTTCTAATGGACTGCATGCACAAGTGACCTGCCTATTTTTGGTTGGATTTTGAGATCGCAAAACTAATTGTTCACTCCATGTTTCTTAGGTCCTCATATTTTTACTATTGGTTGGGAGGTCCATGCTTGCAGCATACAAATATTTGATATCATGGTTTGTTTGCCTTTGATTTTGCTCATAATTGTCCTAGTGACCTAGGGTGCTCCAAAAAGGATGCAACAAAGTTGTATGAGAGAGGGGTCTTCCTTCCCAATCATCTATGTATTACCTAAGGTAGAAGGTAATATTATCCCAACCCTCCTAATGGTATTCTTGGTCACCCGGACACTCCAGAAGGAAGAAACAAAGTTGTAGGAAATAGGGTTCTCATTATGTGGTTATTTGAAACATCTCAACTGAGTTAGAGGTTAACATTATGCCAAACCTTGTATGAAGGTATGATGCCCCATGTGCTTGGTTTTGAATAAGTCTTGTCAGCTTGTCCTCAAAGGTCAACCCTTCTAAACTTAAGGTAAGTAAATTGTCCTTGATCTCTTAACTGAGCATAGAAATCTGTTTGTCTTATTTTATAAGGATGGCGATTTTGATCAATAAATTATTTTGGCAGAAGCATTATGAAAGAATTTATCTATAACCATTGCATTTTTCTAATTGATATCAGTTTTGTGATGATTGTCTCTAGTTTAATGACCCAACTATGTTTGGGCAAACATTCTGAAAGAGCACTGAGTTTGACAAACATGTTATTTGCTGCTAGAATTTTATCTAGGAATATAAATCTTTTAAAACTTTTCCTTGTTTGCAGGCATATGTTGTTGAATTGGAAGTTGAAGTAACAGAACTCAAAGAAGAGAACAAGGAATTACGAAAAAAATAGGTATTGTGGACAAACCTATAACTAATACAAAGCTCCACAGGATGTACTTCCTTCTTTAGGCAATTGGTTGTTTTGTTATCATAAAATCTATGTACTAATGATTAATGGATATTTTTGTCTAAAAAATTGGAAAAAATGGTTTAACTACTAAAAAAACAAGTATACAAACCTATAAATCTTGGTTTTCAATCTACTTAGATGAATATATATATATATATATATTATAATATATATATATATATATATATATATATATATATATAAGGAAAACATTTGAATGTAGGGATTAATATTATTGTCATATCATGTTACAATAATCTAGATATCAGTTTTGAGGGGGTGTGACATGGCCTTGAACTTTTTTTGTTTACCCATGAACCCATTCCATGTTCATCCATGTGGACGCACTTTATGATGTTCTGGGACAACCTAATGTCCTTGTCAATTCCCTCTCATCTTCCTTATCATTCTTTCTAGGACTTGTGTATCCAACCATAATTTGGGAGATGAATGTCATCAAGGTCAAAAATCAAAGGGTTTTCAAGTCATTTATTTAGGGTTTGCACTAGCATAGTGCCACCATATGATCCACCCAATCCCTAAATTGGGGTCTAGTGCTATTTCAATTAATTTTTAGACAATCACGGTGGGCCATAATTCCACATTAAATGTTACGACTCTTCATAGGACATTATTTGAGATACTTGAGGAGACACCTCATTGGCTAAAGGGTTAAGGGAGGATTTTGACCTTGATATCAAAACATCAACCATATCCTCAACATTTGTCCCATCAACCATATCCTCAACATATATAACCAACGATCAAGAAGACAACTGAGGTGAAGCATGGGAATCCTCTCTTGCCCATGTTGTTCAAGATATATATCAATCTATGAATGCCTATACACTCCAACAACTGCGCATCAATAAAATTTTGGGTTGCCCCACTGTCCACCAAGATGGATACACGTTGTCCCTGCACTGTGCCTCTGATTGCCAAAATTGCAAAGTTGGGATTTTCCATGTCAAAATTTTACTTCAAGATTTACCATGCATTGGAATGCCATTAACACAATATTAAGACATACAAAATGAATAATTGACACAATACCAAATACAATACATACATTGAGTTTTATCTCACAAGGTATCTAGATGTTAATTGAGCAAGTTCATACGAAGCGAGAAAGGCAATGTCATGATACATTGTTCAATTTGCAATCAAGAACATTATCTCGGATAAGGGAAAAGTAACATTTAGTTTCTTTCTCATATACAAAGGAAAAATTATGAAGCAATGCTAAATGCTTTTCTTGAAGAAATGTTGTTGTAAAGGGTGTTAGAAAGCTTGCATTGTAAGCAAGACCCTCACACCATACTAGATTGTGTTAACCATGTCCAATGAAATCAAATTTCATGAGAATGTTCAATGAGTGACCATAAATGAGGGGTGTCAGAGCGGCTAATAATCATAGTTTATAGTGGATGATTGTCATCGTACATAACATCCATGGTCCAAGTCATTTGTTTGGTGCCCAATGTTGGTGAAACATTGTGTTGCATCATGGTAGCATATCTTGACTTTTTTAAAGAAAAAATACATTGAAAATAAATTAAGTTATGTCTCATGCAAATGTTCAATATTGTTGTGTTGCGAGTGGTTTGCATATTATATGTATCATATATCTATAATCACTTATTTCAAGCCTACTTTAAGAACTAACGGAAGTGGTGTAGGCCCTTTCCATAAGAAGGACTCCCACCAACACCTCTCCTCATAGCAATATTTCAAATGTTAGCACATAAATCAAACACATGCCGTTGTTTCTCTAGTTTGGAAACCCTTGGAAGGATCTGATAATAAAATTCTCCCAACCACTGCTTTAACCATCTATTGAATGCCTTTGATTTGCATGTGTAAATGATTTTGATTGATTCCTCGAGAGGTGTGAAATCTAATTTTGCATTGACATAATACAAACACCAAATTTAACTCATGGTAGCCAAAATTTCAGCCTTACAACTCTCTCACCCAATATTAACTACTTCACTAATTAGTTGAGGGGTAATCTCCTTAACAATATATTAAATATTATAAGCATTCATATTAATAGAAAAACAAGAATAGTATTTAATATTAAGTTATAATGTAGGTAGCTTCCAAGTTGACATATGAGACCCCCTTGTTTGTGATACGAGGTATGCCCTCCATTCAACCCTTTAACTATTTAATCTATGGAGATGTACATAGCTTAATTTCCTTTGGATCCAATCTTGTGACCTTTAAAGAGGAAACACTTTAACACAAATCGAACAAGTAAATACAAACTTAATTTTTACATGTATCAAAGTTAATTTGAGAGTTGGATGGCATGCTTAATTTTGTATAGAAGCAATTGAAAACTTGAAGGGTTGATCACAACAAACATGTATGGTCAATTATGATTGTCATAGGTATAATAGTTTTTCCCAATCCAGAACTTACAGACTTTGTTACTACTATTAAAGGCATGTCATGATGGTTTACTGGTTTAACATCATGTACATTCAGTTGTGTCTATTAAAGGAATGTTAGTTCAATGAAAAAACCAATGGTCTATCAAATTGGTTAGCTTAGTGAGTATGTGTTAATCATCTCAGTGAACAAAACAAACAAAAAGAACTAACAAGACACCATTTAGCATAATTAGTCATTAGAAGTGATAGAGGTAAGATTATCTGACCCCATCCCTAGAGGAGGAGGTGGGCAGTAAAGATAGTGGACATGAGTATAGTGTGCTATTATTCCCCCACATGTGTTCAATTATGCCACGTGACATGCTCAACCTTCATGGACTGAATTTCCTTCTTAAGGGGGTTGCTTATTGAATAAGGGGCTATGTCTAAGTCTCAAGTGACTTAAATAAAATAAATCCCATTTAGTTGTGACTGTTGAACCAAAGGGGTGCTTTCAAAACTTTTTGAGACACTTCTACCACATTGCAATGTCTCAAATCAAATAATCGCCACTTACTTGTGTTCATAGAAAACATTTCAATCCAAAAGACAAATGTATGTCAAAGCAAGATAAATAGACCAATTCTCATTGACCCACAACACCAACCTTCCTAAATTTATCTCCTTGCTTGTGCTTGTTCAGGTTTAATCTCACCCACCCACCATAAGGCATTTTATCCACCATTACGTACACATGCATATCTCTAAAAAGCATGCCAAACTTAACCATTTTCATGCCTTGCAAAATAATTTCAAAACATTGTTACATTAGCACCATAAAATATACATAATTGTAATCAAGATTTTCTAAAGTAATATGTAGTACTCTTAATTACAATCTACTACTACATTGACTACCCATACCCTACCCCTCAACCCCATGGAGATCCTTGTATTGATGTCATGACCCTCTCCATTTTATAGATATTCTCTTAAATTAATCTTATAACTCCCTCCATTAAAATCATTACATACATGTACATGAGAACCATTTCTGTACCAAAGTGGACCAACAAGGATTGAGAGGCTCTACTCACCCCGACCCAAGTGCGAGGAAGTCCTAGCAACAAAAGGTGGGAACTTGAAAACCTTGGCAGGAACCATTCCCACTCTCTCAAATTCTGCGAGAAAGTGAAAAAATAAATATCAATAGGAAGGAAAAATTCCCAATCCACAGTGAGAAGTGTATAAAAATTAAAATAAATGAAATGTGACCATGCTGGTCAAAACACGGTAGCTGCGTAGAGTTTTTTTTAACCCAAGTTAAAACTAGATATTTCAGTAGGAGATCACGTAAGGAAAACAAAGACTCCAGAGTACACATCGTGCTGAGATTGAAGAAAGAGATGCAAGTTCTATCACAACTTTCATGCAGTAGATTCAAACTCTGAACATCTCAACAATTTCCCAAGCCAATCATTTAGTTTTTCGAATTCGATGTAACATCCCCTTCTGAGTTCTGTGGGAGAGCTAGAAACTCAGGTGAGTACATATGTGATTATCGAAAACTTATCTTTCTTTCTTTGTATTGCAGTTATATTACTGATTGTGAGTGCAAATTCATTTCACCCTTTTTCCATGTTGTATGAATATGCACCTTGGGGTCCTTCCTATTCGCTATTATATTTGAGAAATCTGTGATGGGTTTATCTAGTAACTCCCTTGTATGTTGGTCTAAGCCATGAATTTCATGTTTTATAATTTCAGCATCCATTTATGAGAAGGTTTGTGGGAAAAAATTCTGTTGGGTTTGTGCGATTGATGTCAAAGGTTTTATTTGGCTATCCTATTAATTTCTTGCTTAAATGTGTACCATGCCCTTAAGATGTCTTGAGCTATTATTCATCCTCTGTATCGCATGAGCTGATTGTGCTCTGGCTGTTATATGAAACATGATATTGAGTATTTTGTATTCAATCTACCTTTTCGCAACTCTGGTTCAATAATCTGGGCGGCAACAACATTTCACCCTTTTACTCAAATCTACTCCTCCCTGCCTAACTCGAATGACAACAAAAGCTACCAAACCATAGTTTTATTTGTTCGTCAAATTTTAAAACCCTCGCTGGTTCAAGGGTTTAGAGATTAGTGGAAGGTGGTGAACATATCCAATTTAGTTAGAATTTTATTTAGAGATTATAGATCGAAATCAGCTCATGTCTTTCTTTGTTTCAATCTTTTAGTTGAGTGAATTTTCCATGCAACCTAACCTAGGCATGACTGACCTATACATTTCCAGTTTGGATGGTTGTTTCATGTTATATTACTTCTGTTGGAGTTATTTCTTGGATATTGACATTTCAATAGTTTAAAAGTTTTACTCATGGTTTAGGCATCTCAATCTGGAAGTAGTATATGGAGATAAAGTTTATAGGAGGGGATATTGCACAACTGAGGGATGTTAATACACGACATTTTGTCCTTTTATTCTGCATTATTATTTATCATGAGCACTGAAACTTGCATGCTTGTGGGTCACAATGCAAATTTCTTTGTAGGAAAACGTTATTAACTTGATATCATCAACTTTAATATTTTGTTATTAATTTTCCATGTATTTTTTCATCAGATGATTCAATAGTAGATTTAAATATTATTTTTTTGTTTAGGAAGTGATAAGCATCTGTAATAGTTTCTAGGGAACCTTTCCTAGCTTTGAATACTTGCAATAAACAAAGGTTCCTCTTTAGGTTGAATTAAAGATTTTAGCTCATTCTAATATATCAAGTTTAAATCTCATAACGTTATTTCTGTTCATACCTTTGACAAATTATTCGAAGGAGCAGTGGCTTTCAGGTTGCATCCACACATCAACCATGTACAAAGGGCCTTTGGATGTGAAGTCCTCCACTGAAGAGGATTGCTCTAAATGGAACTGAGTACAACCTCTTACTTCTTAACAATGAAGGCATTGATGCATATGATTAAGCTGTAATCATTAACCCTATTTTCCTTATTTTGCACATATAGTTTGTAAGTAATTCACAAGTCTTGCAATTCACAAAGGAAACTTGTTTATGTTCTAACAGTTTCTTTCAAGTTCATATAGATGGCAACTTATAATTATAATCATAAACTTACTGACTATGGATGTAAATATCTAAGTGTGGAAAACCATTTTCTTAAAAAGTATCTTATGCTGGGAATTAGTTAATATATAGCAATTCAATGTAGCAAAATTATTTATGTTGGAAAGTATGTTACTCGAAACTTTCCCCAACCCCTGTTTCCTATTTCAGATTAAACAGTAAGAAAAACGCAAGTATTTTTATTTTTGAAGTGAACTAGTTTTAGGAAACTCATGATTTTTATTATGATTTAATCTCAGCCATAAATATCATGATTGATATAGGTAGCAGATAGGATTGAGGATATTAGTCATGTTAATTTTTTGTGTGTTCTATGATTAAGAGTAATTTAGTCCAATTTCTTTATTCGCCCAATAGAAATATACAGTTTAGCAGTCACATTAGCATGATAGTAAAATCCAGATAGAAAATAAATAGAAACAGTAGAAGACAAGCCAAGACAAGAGGACACAAGATGTCGCACCATCCAGGAACAAACCCCAATGTGGGGAAACCCTTGATCAATTATTCTTATATTCTTCAATAGTTCAGTAGAGAGAGAGATAGTACAGATTACAATTCTGATAATTTATGACAACAATAGATAAGCCCTAACCAAAAGAGTTAATGCTGGTAAAACAAGGCATAATTCTTCCTCTAAGTAGCTTGGTCAAACCTAATCAACTTCGGCCTCCAAAAATAGGCTCAATCAACCCAAAAGACTACTCATTATTGAGTTTACATTCCACTCTTGGTTGTTGTTCTAGTTAGGGCACTTGTTGCAGCCCTAACCTCCCTTGACAGTCTCCAAACATTCACTTTGAGAGCTGTGACACACCCTTGAGAAGCTCTTGCCTTGCTACGATGCTGCCCTAGGGCATATGCCAACCCTTGACTTCCTTACATAGCCCTTGATGTGGTTTTATGGCTCGTGGCCTAGCACATAGAAATCCTTGTAGCAAATAGTCCCTAAAACAACACCCAAATACCATCAATCTAGCAACATGTTAGCCTTCAAGAACTCGCCATATCTGTCTTGTTAAAATTGGAAAATAGTGCCAAACTCCATATGGGTCACCTTATTTATGGAAGATGATATTTTTCTTGGATTCCTCTCTCTGAGAAGTGTAAGATTGATCTAAATATCATCTGATTCCGACATGCATTCACAGAGATATGTATTTATTTGTATTCTTTACAATTTGTCAAGATAAGAAAGCAAGAAAAACAATGATTTTCACCACCAACATAACCTCAACCTTTACATATAAAAGGAGGAGTGATGGAGGAGAATTCACCCAAGAGAAAATCATTGTAAATAAGTAGACATAGTGGGTCATGTATCTCAAGAGAAGTAGTTTACTAAATTATTAAGTTAATTTAATATTTAGTCTTAAAGTGATTTAATTAGATAATTACAGGAAGTTTTAAATTCTCTCAAATAAATGAGAACATGAGTGGTTAATAAAGATAAAGAGTTAAAAGTAAAATATAACTCTTTAAGCAGTTTCATGATTCTAGGAGCGAGAGAGTTTCTAGGCATTAAATGGAGAATACAAGTGGAAATAGAGGATAGAGGATTTAGGAATTATAACAGGAGATATAGGAGTCAAACCAGGAGTAGTTCAACGAACCTTCCTGGTATAAATGTAAGCCTACAGGCAGAATGCAAAGAGGAGGCCACGATATTGAAGAACAGGCCTGTGCAAGACATAGAGTCTCGAATGTAATTGTGTGTTTTTATTTATATATACAGAGATTTATTCCTGACTGTGTTAGTGTTGAAAGAGTATTGAATGAATGAATTTCATATGAATTCATAGGCTCTATAAGAGGATTACAGGAATGCTTTTGTAGAACACACAGAAGAGAAAACGATTCAGAGGAATCGTAAAAGGATCTTTGAATCCAAGTGAAGAGACAAAGTAAGCTCTTGAGAGAAGATGCGAAGCGATAATTCACAGAGGAGTTCAGCTTAGAGGAATTTGAGTAGCAGAAACAGAAGGCAAAGTTATGAAGAACTATGCAAGGAGAGGAACGATTCAGAGGAATCGTAATGGGTCATTGAATCCATTTGAAGGATCCAAGAGGACAATGATCAAGGAATATGCATAGTTGAACTAAAATTAGAGTGGCACAACAGAAATAGTGAAGGATCAAAACCTTCAGAAGAACCGAACCACAAAGAGAAAATTTAAGAAAACGCGGAAAAACCAAGTAAAAAAGAGTTGAGCAGAGAAGTAAAGGATGGTTGCTTAGCAGCCATTGGAACATTAAGATCAATGGCTAGGATTAAGTCGCATCAGTGTATTCCCTTTTGAAGACGTCAGAATGGGCATTTGAAATGGAGCGATCGCGATCATGCCATTATGTGTGGACCGTCGGATCAAGATTCAGATCGATGGTCTAGATGAGATCAGTGGTCACATGTCGAAGAGGTCAAAGGGTTGGCTATAATGTTATAACGAAAGGCCGATACACCGATAGCGATAAGAGCTAATCGATGATTTGGGTAATCAGAGGACAGCTGTCGGAGTGACAAAAGAGATAATATGGAAGATACAAACCCGAGGGACTTTATAGTGGCGGGTCTATAAGATTTGAAATCCGGTTATGTGTGATGGAGCGGGTTTTCCCATTATTCCTCTGTATTGCAATTAATGTATTGTCCGAGGGTTTTAAAGGAAATCCCGATACTTATAAGGGTTCCAAAAAGTGTAATATCGCCTACGAAAGTCCCGATAACCAATTGCGATAAAGGTACAACCTCGATAACTATCCAGGAACCATAGTAAAGGCAGAAAGTTATGTTTTGGGAGCATTTTCCTTTGTAAATGGGTTTTATAAAGAAATAGTGCCAATGGAAGGTTTATTCATTATTTTATGTATAACTCCATTGTTACGTTCGGATAAATGGGTTTATAAGGAAAATATATGTTGATAGAGTAATTCATGTGTTAAACACATATGTAGTTGAGGTTTAAAGAGGGAAGGTTATATGTATGGTTTAAGGGTTATGAAGGCTTAAATGAAGGTTATGATAAGGTGAAAAGTCCCAATAAGAAGGATTTGTTAAAGACTTTAATAAAGTGTTATATGGAGGCTCGAGGGTTGTAAATAGTCCCAATACAAGGGAACAGATGAATAAAGGGGGCCTTAACCATTTAATGGTTGAAGTTTTGACTCCTTTGTGAGTCAAATACTTGGGACAGTTCTGTTTATGCATTTTATGCATACTGTGGGTATAAGCAGGTTTAACCTTGCATCATTAGTGATATTAGAGAAGATTTGTAATCAGAGTAACCCTGCATCATTAGTGATATCAGAGCAGATTTGTAATCAGAGTAGAATTGAAGTTGAAACAATTGGTTAACAGAATAAAGAAATTCTATGAGAAAGAATTGAGAACAAAATATGTGTTAAGGTGTTATGCAGGAAAGGAAGGATCAGATTCTAATCTAACAGAAGGAAGGCAAGCAGAGGTGATGTGTAGAAGAACTTGCAAATGCAAGAGACAGAGGGACTCCATTCAAATTACAGGTGGAATGGTGAAACAAGGTCATGCTGAGATCTTGAAAGTGAGGTAATATGTTCTGTCTTAAATTAAGAATGTGTGTTTAACACTAATGCACAAGTGACAACAGGAGAAGCTATGAGAGGAGAACCAGATGTGTTCTTGAAGATTGAGTAAGGAAAACACTCTGATAGAGAAGTGGCAGTGAACTTGAAGAACCAACAAGATATTGGACATAGAGGATCGCTGAAGTGTTCTCAGGAGAGAGTGAGAGATTGCAGAAGCCTAGAAGGAGAAAAGGTGTTGCTCAAGAGGAGGTTCCAAACAGAGGACCATGCTTACCAAAAGACTGAATGAGGAGAGCTTAGTGAGGTAATATTGCAGCGAGGAGGACTAGGTATTACAGAGGCTTGTTGCAAATAAATGAGGAGCTCATGAAGAGAGAATAGGAGAAGATGACTACTGATAGTCATAGCAGAGGTTCAAAGAGAAGCCACAATAGACGATATGAGAAGCAGAATGCCAAAGAAAATGGCAAGAGGATGAGTCAAGAAGAAATTGAGCAGGAGATTGCATAGTCAAAAGAACAACTCGATGCATTAAGGAGAATACTAAAGGAAAGCCATAGACTAGGTTGGGTCTTGAGGAAGAAGCTAGTGGAATGGCATGAGATGTAGAAAAGGCTATAACAAAAGCAAGTGAAGTGGCTGAAAGGAAAAATCAAGGAGGTTGAGTTAGAAATGGAAGAGTCCATTTGCAGAGCAGGACATGGAGAAATTCTGGGAGAAAGTGAAGACTACATTGAAGCTAAGGAATGGAGATCAAGTAAAGATCTCATGCAGTATTGAGATAGTCGAAAACATCATGAGTAGATGCAGACTGAAGATGAAGTTTTGACTGATGATGAATACATGAAGACTGAAACTTCAAGTGAGACCAGAGGGTCACATGGTTTTAAATCTAACAATTTTGTATGTTTGCAGGTGAAACATGTAAAGAAGGACAATTTGTTGATATTGTCATAAAAGAGAAAGAAGACATGCAAAATGTAAATTATGTTTTGGAAGAAGATGAGATATATAGGTCTCGTATACAGTTGGAGAAATATATCAAGCAACCAAGTGAAGGGCTTGAGGAGATTGAAGAGGAGACAATCGAAGAATTTCTAAATCATATGAAGGGTTTAGAACAACAAGGAGATATGATGGATGAACCATCTAGTAAGACCAGAGGGTATTATGTTTTTAAGATTGATGGTTTCTGGATGATGGTAGGTATTGCAGGAGAAAAGCAACCTATTGAAGATATCTTCAGAGGAGATGAAGATCTAGAAGTAAAAGGTGAAAAAGAAAACTTCTCAGAAGAAGAAGAATTTGACTACATATAGAAGGAAAAGTCTATGGATGAGTCTAAAGAAGTAGTTGTTGAGATGAAGAATCAAGATCTTATTCTGATGAAGAATGAAGGGACACTATATTAGAAAGGTAATCAAATGAGTTTGATTAATGTTATATATGAAAAACAAATACAAGAGAATGTTAATGTAGATGGTGAGACAAGGATAGCTCTAAGAGAAGGTAAACAACAAGAGATTGAATGTAAACTTGAAGAACAAACCATGTCAGCTGAAAACACTGTAAAGGATCATCAATTCACCATGATGATAGGCACAATGGAAATAGCCATGGAAACTATTGAGAAGGAAGAAACCTATGCAAAGGATTTAACCTTGGGAGAAGGAACACTAATAAAGGAGTGTTTTGCAGAGAATGAGCAATCCGTTGAAGCTGTCAAAAGTATGAAGAAGCATCTTTCAGAAGATAAAAACTCTAAAGTAAAGGAGGATGGAGAATGTTTCTTAAATGAGAGAAGCAATGATTTATTGTAGCTGAAAGAATTTGACAATGCATGGATGTGTGAAGATGTGACAACACAAGAAGAATTTTGTGTGGAGGAAGGAGATGAAGTTCAGTCTGAAGAGTTGATATGTGAAGCAACAATTGAGACTATTGAACCTTATGATTTCCAAACTAATAATTTGTGTATAAATGCAGGAAACATAAGTGATGATGAAATGCTTATGAAGTGTCACAAAGAGACTGCATTGTTGGAATATTTGCTGTGAAATTTAGAGTATGATAGTGTGATTACAAAGGAAGGAGTTCACTATGGTGAAAAAGAGAGGGAAGACACCATTAGAACAGATGGTGTGGAGGAGAGACTAATTGACAGTCTCATGAGTTCTTTTAAGAATTTAAAACAACATACTGATGTGCTGACAGAGGGGAAAGAAACAGAGCAACAAACTAAATTTTTGTCAAAGGAAGATAAGGCATATAAGCCTTATGTTTTTTATTTTGAAAAGTGTTTTGTGAATGCAGGTTTAGTTGTAGATGCTGGAACAGATTTGGCACAGATGAACAACCAAATAAAGATGAGAGAAGAAGATTCTATGGAAGAATTCAATCCATGGAACAAAGATGATAAATTGCTGGAGAAAGTGTTGGATGGTCATGATTCAATCATGAAAGAGAGTAAGGATGATAGGGAGGAAACTAGTATAGGAGTCACAACAAAAGTGAGCATAAGATTCAACATAGAAGTCAACATAGTAAGCAAAGCAAAATTTGGAGCAAGAATAACAGAAAAATAAGAAGAATGGCAGATTGGAGAACTAGTGGACAACAACAAAAACCTGAAACAAAAAGAAGGATGTAGAAATATGAAGCAGAACATGGACCAGTCCAAGGATATAATAGAGACAGAGATTGAAGAATTATGGAAAAAATGATGAAGCAATGTAAATGGAAAAAAATGGTAGCAACATGAAATATGATCAAACAAAGTTTGAACCAGATTGACAAGAAGAAGAGGAAGTAGAAGACAACATAATTGCAACATCAGAAAGGAAGAAAATATTTGCACAGTTACAGAACAAAGTGTGGGATCTAGGAAGACAAAGATCAAAAGACACATGATTAGGAGATCATGCATATTTTCTGCTTTGGGAGTCTGATGCAGGAGCATTCACCCAAGAGAAAATCATTGTAGATAAGTAGACATAGGGGGTCATGTATCTTTAGAGAAGTAGTTTCCTAAAGTCTCAAGTTAATGTAATATTTAGGCTTAAAGTGCTTTAATTGGATAATTAGAGGAAGTTGTAAATGCTCTCAAATAAATGAGAACATGAGTGGATAAAGAGTTAAAAGTAAAATATAACTCTTTAAGCAGTTTCATGATTTTAGGAGCGAGAGAGAGTTTTTAGGCATTAAATGGAGAATAAAAGTGGGCATAGAGGATAAAGGATTGAGGAGTTAGTATAATAGATTTAGCAGTCGAACCAAGAGTAGTTCAAGGAACCTTCCTGGTATAAATGTAAGCCTACAGGCAGATGAAAAGAGGAGGCCACGATATTGAAGAACAGGCATGTGCGAGACACAGAGTCTCGAATGTAATTGTGTCTTTATATTTATATATATAGATATTTATTCCTGACTGTGTCAGTGTTGAAAGAGTATTGAATGAATGAATTTCATATGAATTTGTAGGCTCTGTAATAGTTTTAGAGGCAGAATTCTGTAGAATGCATGGAAGAGAAAATGATTCAGAGGAATCATAAAAGGATATTTGAATCCAAGTGAAGTAATAGAATAAGCTCTGGAGAGAAGATGTGAAGCGAGAATTTGCAAAGGAGTTCAGCTTAGAGGAAGTTGAGCAGCGGAAACAGAAGGCAAAGTTCTGAAGAACTACGCAAGGAGAGGAACGATTCAGAGGAATCATAATGGGTCATTGAATCCATTCGAAGGATCCAAGAGGACAGTGATCAAGGAATATGTAGAGTTGAACTCAGATTAGAGTGGTGCAGGAGAAAAAGTGAAGGATCAGAATCTTCAGAATAACCGAACCACAAATAGAAAATTGAAGAAAACACAGGAAAGCCAAGTAAAAAAGAGTTGAGCGGAGAAGTAAAGGATGGTTTCTTAGCAACCATTGGATCATTAAGATCAATGACTAGGATTAAGTCGCATTAGTGGATTCCCTTTTGAAGACGTCAGAATGGGCCTTTGAAATGGAGCGATCATGATCATGCAATTAAGTGTGGATGGTCGGATCAAGATTCAGATCCACGGTCCAGAAGAGATCAGCAATCGCATGTTGGAGAGGTTAAAGGGTTGGCTACAGTGTTATAATGAAGGGTCGATACATTGATAGTGATAAGCACTGATCGGTGATCAGAGGAAGCAGAGGACAGAAATTGAAGCAGCGGAAGAGTTAATACAGAAGATACGGACCCGACGCACTTTATAGTGTCGAGTCTATAATATTTGAAATCCGGTTATGTGTTCTGGAGTCGATTTTCTTGTTATTCCTTTGTATTGCAATTAATGTATGGTTTGGGGTTCTAAAGGAAATATCGATAGTTATAAGGGTTTCGATAAGTGTAATATCGCCTGCGAAAGTCCCGATAGTCGATTGCAATAAAGGTACAACCTCGATAACTATGCAGGAACCATTAAAGGCAGAAAGGTATGTTTTGGGTGAATTTTCCTTTGTAAATGGGTTTTATAAAAAAATAGTGCCAATGGAAGGTTTATGCATTAATTCATATATAAGTCCATCGTTATGTGTGGATAAATGGGTTTATAAGGAAAATATGTGCCGATAGAGTAATTCATCTGTTAAACACATATGGAGCTAAGGTTTAAAGAGGGAAGGATATATGTATGGTTTAAGGATTACGAAGTCCTAAATGAAGGTTATGATAAGGTGAAAAGTCTTGATAGGAAGGATTTGTTAAAGACTTTAATAAATTCTTATATGGAGGCTTGAGGGTTGTAAATAGTCTCGATAGGAGGTTTAGGAGGGGTGATTGTGTTTCGACACGATGGAATTGATGAACAAAAGGGGCCTTAACCATTTGATGGTTGAAGTTTTGACTCGTTTGTGAGTCAGATACCTCGGATAGTTCTGTTTATACATTTTATGCATATTGTGGGTATAAGTAGGGTTAACCCTACATCAAGGAGATATTGTGGCATCATTTCACCATATCATCCTCACATCATTCTCTCTCCTCACTTGACTGTGTATGCATAAAGGAGCGACATCTCTCTCACACATGCGAAGGAGGAAATTTGTTTTCTAATTAGGGATTCATTGACTGAGTTTGATCAAAGTTGCAGGTTGTCTTTTTGGACTGCTTTGACCAAGCATTGACTCCTCTTGTTTTAGGATTGGGTGAGGCTTACTCTCTTTGACAGGCCGCAATTTTGAACAGCTTCTTTAATCACATTTTGACCCTATGTTGACCAACGTTGACTGTCAAAGAGATGACCACAGGTTTGAATAGCATTGACTAAAGTTTGACTAGATTTTCAGACTTGTTTTTCCAATCAGATGATTCAATAATAGATTTAAATATTATTTTGTTGTTTAGGAAGTGATAAGCCTCTGCAATAGTTTCCGGGGAACCTTTCCTAGCTTTGAATACTTGCAATAAACAAAGGTTCCTCTTTTGATTGAATTAAACAATTTAGCTCATTCTAATCTATCATGTTAAAATCTCACAGTGCTATTTCTGTTCATACCTTTGACAGCTTCTTTGAAGGAGTAGTGGATTTCAGGTTGCATCTAGACATCGACCATGTACAAAGGGCCTTTCGATGTGGAGTGCTCCACTGAAGAGGACTGATCTAGATGGAATTGAGTACAACCTCTTACTTCTTGACAACGAAGGCATTGATGCATATGATCAAACTGTAATCATTAACCCTATTTTCCTTATTCTCAACATATAGTTTGTAAGCAATTCACAAGTATTGCAATTCACAAAGGAAACTAATTTATGTTTTGAAAGTTTCTTTCAAGGTCATCTAGATGGTAGCTCATAATTATAATCATAAACTTACTGACTATGGATGTCAATATCTAAGTGCAGACAGCCATTTTCTTAACAAGGATCTTATGCTAGGAATTAGTTAATATATAGCAATTCAATGTAGAAAAATTCTTTATGTTGGCAATTATGTTACTAGAAAATTTCCTCAACATCTAGTCACTATTTCAGATTAAACAGTAAGACAAACACGAGTCTTTTTATTTTTGAAGTGAACTAGTTCTAGGAAACTCGTGATTTTTGTTATGATTTAATCTCAGCCACAAATCTCATGATTGTTATCTGTAGAAATTAGGATTGAGGATATTAGATGTGTTAATTTTTGGTATGTTCTATGCTTAAGAGAAATTACTTCAATTTCTTTATTCACCCAATATCAATATCCAGTGTAGCAATCACATTAGCATGATAGTAAAATGCAAATAGAAAATAAACATAAGTAGTAGAAGACAAGCCAACATAAGAGGACAAAATATGTGGCACCAGCCAGTGACAAACCCCAGTGTGGGGAAACCCTTGATTAATTCTTATTATATTCTTCAATACTTCAGCAGAGAGAGAGATAGTACAAATTACAATTTTGATAATTTATGAAAACAACAGATAAGCCTTGGCCAAAAGAGTCAATGCTCATCAAACAGGGCAAAATTCTTCCTCTAAGTAGCTTGGTCAAACCCAATCAACTTCAGCCTCCAACAATAAGCTCAATTATCCCAAAGCACTACTCATAATTTAGTTTACATTCTATTGTTGGTTGTTGTTATGGTTAGGGCACTTGTTGTAGCCCTAAACTCCCTTGACAGTCTCCAAACATTACCTTGGAGAGTTGCGACACACCCTTGAGAAGCTCCTCCTTTGCTATGATGCTGCCTTAGGGTATATGCCAACCCTTGACTATCCTATGTAACCCTTGTTGTGGTGCTATGGTCTGCAGCCTAGCACATAGAAAACCATGTACAAAATGGTCCCTAAAACAACACCCAAATACCATAAACCAGCAGTGTGTTAGCCTTCAAGAACTCGGCATAATTGTCTTGTTAAAATTGGAAACTAGGGCCAAACTCCATAGGGGTCTCCTTATTTATGGAAACTAATATTTTTCTTGGATTCCTCTCTCTGAGAGGTGTAAGATTGATCTAAATATCATCCAATTTCGACATGCATTCACGGAGATATGTATTTATTTGTATTCTTTACAATTTGTCAAGATCGGCCAACAAGAAAAAACAACGATTTCCACCCCCACCTTAACCTCAACATTGCATATAAAAGGAGGAGACCTTGTGGCATCATTTCACCATCTCATCCTCACATCCTTCTCTCTCCTCACTTGATTGGGCACGCATAAAGGAGAAACATCTTTCTCACACGTGCAAAGGAGGAAATTTGTTTTCTAATTAGGGTTGTGTTGATTGAGTTTGACTGAAGCTCTAGGTTGTCTTTTTGGACAACGTTGACCAAGAATTGACTCCTCTTGTTTGCAGATTGGGTTAGGCTACCTCTCCTTGGTAGGCTGCAATTCTGAACAACTGATTTTACAACACTTTGACCCTTTAATGACCAGTGTTGACTGTCAAAGAGATGACTACAGGTTTGACCAGTGTTGACTAAAATTTTATTGGATTTTCAAACTATTTTGATCAAATTTTCTTGCTACTGGAGGCCAAGTTGACAGAGCATTTATCAGGATTTATTAGAGGTCAAATATGACCTGTTTGACTAGCTTTGACTTTGTTGGTTCGGGTTTTGTTGTTGGGTTTGCTTAGAATTTTGCAGATGCCCAACCTATAGAGATGGATCCACATGTATGGTTCGGTATCGTATAGTAATAGAATTTGATGCCATTCTAGTGGGATTTTTCTTGGTTACTCAAATATGAAATATGCAAAGTTTATTTACTGTTAAGAAATTATATATCTCTATGAGGAAATTATTCATTAAATAATCTTGTTCCTCACTGATTTTTGTACTTTTAAGTTGGTGTTATGACATTTCTCTTAGAATGAGTTTGTTTTTTGTGCTTTGAAGTTTGCAAGAAATCCATTTTCAAGTTCAAAAATTGAGAATACAAATATGGTTCCTATCTTCCTCAGGATATATATTTCTTGCATATATGAAAAAGGAAGCCTGCTGAAATTGACATCATATTGTATTTGATCCTTGATTTCACTACTGTTGTGCACACATGCATTTAATGCTTTTGTATGATTCTATTTTCTCTATGGATCAAAGCTTCAAAAGTATTGTGACAACATTGTTGTTAATGATCAAAGCTCCTAGAGACTAACCATTATAGCCTAAGAATGCAAAGTAACCTTTTAAATCTCTTTATAAAGGAAAAAGTTTATTTGTATAGAAATCTTTTAATAATAATATAAATTAGTCCTTTATGACAAGATCCTTAGTGGTTGAGTCAATCAGTTGGTGCTGATGTTGCTAGGATGTGGCCTGAAATCTGGCACACTCTATAGGTCCATGCTCTGATTCCTATGGAGCTAGGTCACATGACATGAGGGAACGTTACACAAAGGACTTGGAAATATGAGTATCTAATGTGGGACTAAAAATATATGTGATCTTCTTCTACTAATATTAGCAATGATCTGTGGCAGATATGCATGAGTTGAAACAAGTTTCAGTCTACCAAATGGTAGAAATTGACATCAAAATTGGACATACATAATCTAAACACCTATTTCTTTTTACTTTTCTATTGTTCACTTATCGTTCTCCTCTTGATGCACATTCAAATATCAATTTCATAATTGGCCAATTGAATTTTCTTCCTCATGGCCTCTACTTCACTACACCTTCCATTCTTGGCCCTGACCATTAGGGCTTTGACCATAGACGGGAGCCCTCTCTACCAGCTGGAAAAAATCCTGCTCATAACCCTCTGCTCATTGATGATTTACCTTATTTGCATTTATCATCCAGATCATTTTTACCAATTTTTGACTTCTTGCCTTCACTGTGTCAAGCGGTATGCTACTGTCCTCCACTTCTTGATACTGCTTGGAAGTAATTTTAAGTAGCTAGCCTTGAGATTTCACCAATTCACAATGTTCTATTTCTACCCTCACTGAATGCCTTAATATTACTACTACCATTTCTTCTCATGTTAAATTCTTATTTCTATGCCATTTGGTATCACTATGGCCCCTGCCACCTCCCTCTTTGCCTGATTCCCCTTTGGTAGGTTAACCAAATGGATGTAAAAACAACATTTTTCAATGGGGTTATTGAGGAGGAGGTGTACATCGAGCAACCAAAAGGTTTTGAGACATTTGATGGAGAGTCTGATGTTTGTAGACTCGAGCAAGAGTTGTACGGTCTCAAAAAAGCATCCCGTGCTTGGTACACTAGGATCGATAGTTATCTCACTGTTTTGGGCTTCACCAAAAGTGAAGCGGATGCAAACCTCTACCACATCCTGGTAGAAGGTAAATCACTTATTATTGTCTTATATGTTGATGATTCTATTTTAACTAGTGATGAGTCATTGATGAGATCTTACAAGGAGGACCTTACAAGGGAATTTTGAAATGAAGTACATGGGTCTCATGCACTACTTCCTCGAGTTGGAAGTATGGCTAGGTGATGGGGAATTGTTTGTCTCTCAAGGAAAGTAAACAAATTAAATATGACAAAGATTTTGCATGGAGAGTTGTAACCCCATGGAAACACCTCTAGTGACCAACTAGAGGAAGGAGGATGCCCCTTCAGGTGAACAAGTGGATGCCACCGTTTATTGACAACTAGTGGGTTCACTAATGTGTCTTGGGAACAAATGATAAAATATGTGCTATGCAATCAACCAACTAAGCCAAGCTATGGTTAGAACAATGTAAACTTTGAAATGGGAACTATAAACTCAAAACGGGAACTCTAGCCAAAAAACACCAAAAAAATATCAAAAATAGTGATAAAAATGAAAAGTGTGTATATTGGAACGATGGTTTTTTTTTTTAAGGGACAATTTGTAACATGTTTTAAAAATGGCAGTGAAAACAAAATTTTCATGCAAAATATAGCTTGAAAACAAAAAAGTGATTATACTGGAACGATGATTTTTTTTTTTAGGGTCAATCTTCAAAATTTTAAAAAAATGCTAGTAAAATGATCTAACAACATAAAAATGACTCATAACTTCTCATTTAACACCATATGGAAATCAAAAATTTTATTTCAAGAGACGATGCATACATTAGTTAGATAAATTGTCTTAAACAATTATTCAAAATCACTCATATTTTCTTGCACGCCATCAGAATTCACATCTTTAGATGAGTGACTGGATGCTGATGAAGATGCTTCATATTCTTCTCTTTCATCAACTAGTGCCCCATCTGAGTCCACATGCATGCCCATCATTTTAGGTTTCAAAATTCTTCTAGATCTACGACTAGTTTCAGTAGACTCCCATCTCAATATTGTTCCTTCTGGTAACAATCTTTTCAGAATATCTATCGTCTTGAAGCGAAGAGTTCCCCTCTTTGTTAAATTGAAGTCATAAACAAGTATGTCAAAATCCTCTAATTTCAATATGTCTATGGGGCAACAATTTATATTCATACCCTTTATTTTTCTCTTTCCGCCATTTTTTTTGTCAACTACAATCTTTGGCTTATACACACCATTCAATGGGTGTGTATTGTGGCATACCAATGTACTTCAACACTTGTAACATCCTCATTTTCTGTAAAGACCTTTATAACTTTAGCAACCCAGAATGGATAGCCATTGGGATCTCCATCTGCTAGCACTGCAATCATGCAACCCTCCTTAATATCTTGTACTGAAACCCTATAAAGGTCTTCCATGGCTTTACATTGTGCACGAGATCTTCTGCAACCAATATACATCTCTCTTTCCTCTGCCTATGAAGAATTAATGATACCTTGAGATTGTTGCTATTCATTAATGTTTATTTCCTCATGTGCATTCGACACATTTTGTGGCCAAATAAATGGATTTTTCAAAGGTATATCTTCATTTGTTCTTGCTGAAATGATATCACTTTGATTATTGAAAAATGGCTCCCACCAAACTGAATCAGCAATGTCAAAGTACTCATATGTATATCTAATACATTTTTTGAATTTCTTCTAGGCAATCAGAATAATTTATATCTCTGTTTTATTTGCGTGCATTATGAACTTCACCAATTGATTGTAATAACAATATTTTCTATGAAAATATTGGATGATCTGGAATGAACTTCAAAAATTGCAAACGTGATGACGGTCCCCATTCTGTAGTAGTTGAATACTTCTTGCCACATATTAGTGTTTTCCCATCAATTTTTTTGATACCAAATTGATGTTGGAAGCTAATGTCATTAAGCTGTTCAATGCATTTCCCCTCACCATATGATCCCATAATAAACCTTTGCATGTCAACAGTTTCTTCCAATACATCAAAAGTAGGCTCTAGCATGTATGATTTCTTAATACATTCAATTAATGATGGCAAGCTCCAAGCTTCCTTCCTCCTCAATGTGACTGTAAAATGACTGAACATCTGATCAATATGGTCATGAGTGTGCCCAACAAGAAGGAAACCAACCTTTACCTTTTGAAAAATTCTCAATTCAACAAGCATGTTTAGATATCCAAAAAACAACCTGATTTTTGTTTTCACGGCAAGTGTTGTCCAATTGTAGATACAAAACTTTAGGAAGATTACCAGACCAATGAGAAAGCACATCATGAATTATGGTTATGGTCAGATTTGCATCATTATGAATATTTGGAGCTGTGAAGTACACCCTTGGCAACATTTTCCCATTGAAGACCATACAATTGACCAAGTGAAACTGAATAAAATTTTCCTCCTGTAAATTTTTGGGTGTGCGAACAAAATGTGGTAAAAGTGTTTTCTTCTGGTCCATAGCATCAATTATCAAACCCAAATATTTATTCAGATTATCATAACACTTCTTTTGATGCTTGTACAACTTCTTCCTTTCATTTGTTTGTTGTTCGCGATGCTCCTGAAGTTCTTTGACAATTAAATCTACACAACATAAAAGAAAATCATTAAGAAATATGTTTTCATAGTTGATTACTATACAATTTTAAAATTTGAAGTTATGAATGCTTACCTCTTTCCGAGCCTTCACATTTGTCCCTTTTTTATTTAAGAGAAGCACATGTACTGCAAATCCCCATCCTTGTCTTCTTAGGAATACGAACATTATTGAATTCTTTCTTCCATACCTTCACAAAATATTGATATGTAATAGACCGGCCATGTCCCTCAACACCTTTTGCATATTATTTGTATAAGTTGTAGATTTCTCGTCTTGAAAAATTATTTGAAATATGTATTGTCTCTCTCTTTGGCATACACTCTCCATGCTTTGAAAAGAAATCTTTCATCCATGACATTGCAGTATTTGATAATGGCCCAAACTATCTTTTATGACGTACTTCTGAATAAAATGTGGGATCCTTTTCCAAATTTTCTTGAATTCTACGAGAGACGAAATTCCCAATTGAGATGAAATAACATTTTGAAAGCTTTTCTACACATAAATAAATTCCTAATATGATAATCATAACCTGACAATGTGGATTGCATGCACCCAACTAAATATGAATTTTGCATGCTTTTATTCCTTGACAAATATCTCTTCTTGCTTTCTAATGTAAATGTGAAATCCATATGTTTCAAGCAATTTTTTTGGCAACATTCACTTGAAATGAGAGAGCTGATAGAACTTCTTCTTGTCAGATATTCTGCTCTACCCCTTGTATAACTAGAATAGCTTGCATTGATACGAAAAGGTCTTCTCCTACTCCTCGATACAATATTTCTTGGCAACACCTCCATCATTGGATCATCATTTGTATAAGGATTTTCATCATCATTAAGAGGAATGTTATCTACACTATGACCAGCTGTGCTTTTCAAATATTGACTTGGAGGATATTCTTCATCTTCCCCTTCTTCAGTGCTACTGTCATAGTCCTTAGAATTCGAACTGAATGGAAAATTTGACTCGATGTTTAATGGATATTCTTCCTCATGTGCATTGTCAGTGCTAATCTCATAGTCCATAGAATTAGGACTGCGTCGAAAAGGTGACTGTTTACTTATTGAAGATGCTACATCCTGTCCTTTGTCACTGCTACCTTTATACTTATTAGAATTAGGACTAAGTGCATCATCCTGTCCTTCATAATTGCTGCTCTCATAGTCCTTAGAATTAGGACTAAGAGGACACTGTGACACTCCATTATTTTGAAATTCATCATCATGCTCTTTATAATTGTTGCTCTCATAGTCCTTAGAATTAGGACTAAGTGGACACCGTGAAACTTCAATCTTTTGAAATTCATCATCCCGCTCTTCATCATTGCTGCTCTCATAGTCCTTAGAATTAGGACTAACTAGACACCATGACACTCCATACTTTTGAAATTCATCATCATTCTCTTCATCACTACTTCTCTCACAGTCCTTAGAATTAGGACTAAGTGGACACTTTGACACTTCATTCTTTTGAAATTCATTATCACGCTCTTCATCACTGCTGCTCTCATAGTCCTTAGAATTAGGACTAAGTGGACACCGTGACACTCCATTCTTTTGAAATTCGCCATCTGCTCTTCAAAACTGGCTGCTCTCATAGTCCTTCAGAATTAGGACTAACGTGGACCATCATGACACTCCATTCTTTTGAACTTCACCACTGCTCTCAAAACTATACTCTCATAGTCCTCAGAATTTAGGACTAAGTGGACATTCATGACACTCCATTCTTTGAACTTCACCCCATCATGCTTCATTCATCACTTATAACTTCATAGTCCTTAGAATTAGAACTAAGTGGAATCTATGACTCTTTATTTATTTGAAATTATCCACCCCCTCTTCATAGTGTTGCTCTCATAGTCCATTTAGAATCAGGACTAAGTGGAAAGAATTGACCTTCTATTCATAGTGGAAGAATTCCCGCTAATTCATCAATATGAATAGAGTTGTTTATGCAGTGAAGATGTTGGATGGTGTTATAAATCGAAAACTTCCACTTATCAGAACAAATCCATCCCTTTCAAATAGAAGATGTTGAATGATACAAATGGAGAGTCTCCTAAAGATATTATATAGCTTAAAGAATGAAATTTTCCCTCCAAAAAGTTTCGCGAAAATATTTCCCTCCAAAAATTTTCGCGAAAATATTTCCCTTCAGAAAGTTTGTTAGATTTATTTACCTTCATTATTTTACTCTACAATTTATTGAAAAATGTAAACTAAATTTTTTTTTATGAAATAAATCACTAAAATTAAAATTGTAAACTACAACTTCTACATTAATTATTTTAATAGTTAAAGTATATTATATTTACTAAACAATTGATTTTTTTTTTTTTTTAATAATATATTCTAAAACAAATTAATCCCACATTCAACCTGTTGTAAAACAATTCTACAATATTCGCTTTATAATATTTAAAAAAAAATTATCCCACATTAACTGTACGGTAAAACATCTCCGTAATTTCACTTATATGTTAAATTTCATTATCACTATTACTCACATCACATCCAGGTTTTCTGAAGTTCGTTGGAAGACCCGTGAATTTGTGGAGCAGCTATATTGCTATC
>APFE030272667.1:232621-262189 GCA_000404065.3 Pinus taeda | reverse complement strand
ACTAGCCAAGACAAGCATTTCGTCAGACATGTCACCAATATGCAATCTATAGGTCATAACAGCATATCTGAGCATAGGGGTCTCATACTTATCTAAGAATCACTAAGAAGCATTGATGCCTTATCACATTAGTTTCATTATCATCTACTAGGCCATATATCCATTGTTCATTCATTTATAAATTAAAACATGATGAAACCTATACATCATCACTGTCATAAAACATAATCATAGCTAGCATATAAGAAACAAAAATAATAAATATACATTAGCCATAAATTTTGCATATGAACTAGTACATTTACTCATAAAATACCAGGAAAGGTAACTCTTATTAATCAATGCAAAAGGCAACTAGGTTTTGGACTTCGAAGAACCACCCAGCCATAGATTCGCTAAACCAAATATTTCTTTTAGCCAATCACCCTCGTGTCATATTCCAACAATGAATTTGGGACTCATAATAAAAACTCAATCAGGGCTTGCGGAGGCTACAACATGTCACTCGCATCAATAGAACGTGTCTTTACCGTAATCATCACTAGATCACTAGGCTAAAAAACGCATGGATGCCATTAGATTTCTCCACCTACACCGTGAGGAATTTTCTTGTCTCCTAGCCTCTAGGCTTTACCATTTTCCCATCACGAGATTCCTAGGCCCAATCGAGAGTCCACCTTCCAACACTTACCGTATATCCCATCCCAGAATTCTTAGGCCTGATGGAGAGAACCCACCTCTAAGATGGTAAATCCTACTCTAGGATTTACCATATATCTTACCATTCACTAGTAAAGGATTCCTAGGCCCATCAAGGTAACACAAAATATATCTTTACCGCAACCCATAATTTATTTAGGGGTTACTAGGCCATGTATTATTTTTTTCAAGGACCACCTCACTTGGCTTCAAATCCATTGGACAATCTAGTTCAACCGAAAACATGAGAACCCATCACACCATGGCTATCCAAAAATGGTAAGGTGATGTTGAAAAGCACTATCACACCTAGAAAAAGCCATTCCCATGACAACAAGAGAACCAAGAACACACACGCATAACCATGCATGCTAAATCTAACAAGGAAATCACACATGAAAATAGATACCTGCAAAATATCGTGTTTTAGTTGCTAGATCCTGCTCTTCCTTTCTCGATCCTTTCTTTCCTTTCCCTTCTTTTCTCTTCTTGATCTAATCCTGAAGTGATCTAATAAAACTCTAAGTGTCCAAGAGTGAGAGAGAGGGAGAGCTCCAAAACTAAATTGACGAAAGGTACCAACAGATCTTCAGAAGCCCTTTTATTAATGAGGTCTTTATTTTCTTCATTTTTACGTTAATTTCCTTCATTTTCCTACTCACCTGCAACCTATGACCTTTCACATTCCTTTTCTCCTAATTTCCATTATTTCCATAAATAAAATGCCAATTAATGCCATTTTTCCTTTTTAAAGACTTTGCCATTACCTTTTCCAATTTCCTTAGCCATAATAAATCAAATGAACACCCACACTAGGATGTTTTTCCCAACATTCAACTTGGAATAAGTGTCCCATAACCGTGGTTATTACTTTACCTTTATTAAATTTATTTACATGGAATTTTCACTAAGGCTGTTACAGAGTCCCCCTAATTGTTGCAGTATTTTGTAGAGAATCATCACAGTAGTAGTCTTATTGGAGATGCCATAATATGATGAATAATACGATTACTATGGATGGGTCTCCTAAGACTGGAGGAGATTCTACCTCAATATATCAGCTTACATACTTTTGTATATGAAACATTTAGATAGTGCTCATAAAGATCTTTCCAATGATATATTGAAGTCTGCAAATGACCTCCTAGTTTCAGAGATAGAGCCATTTAAAGTTGTTTGACTCAAGTCAAAGGTCAGAAAAGTTAAAGGTGGTTGGAGACCCTTTTTGGTGATTCACTAAAGTTGGCAAAGAAGCCAAACCCAACAATAATGATAAAAGAGAAGCAAAAATTGGACTAAGTTGACTTGGTGTGACAACAGAGTAGTAGCAAGCATTCCCATTGGGCATAGGTGGATTCCACCCTACAGCTTGGCTCGGTAGAAGGTTACTGGTGGTATAGCCCTGAAGGATTTGATATAGTGCTCAAACAAATTGAGCAGGATGACACCAGTAGATGACGGCTTCTTGGTGAAGGCATCTCGACAAATGTACCCTAAAGGTTTCAAAAGGGCACTCAATGTTATGTGCCACGAGATAGGCATTAGGACATGGAGGAAAAGCGCGAACCTATTGGAGTTGAGAGGGAGGTCTCTACTCCAACAACTCGGCCACTGAGGGCTAGTCTAGAAGGATAACAGAGTTTCAATCAAAGAGCTTCATCCTAGAGGATAGTTATGAAATGGCTTGGACCCTTGAAAATATTTAATAAAGTAAATCGGTGCAAAAAGGGCCTCGAGATGCTTTCTCTCACCTTTGACATAGGACGTGGTAACATATTATTGGTAGCTGATGATGTGAGCCCCATCCAATGGGAGTGTGACACATGGAAGGAAGTTTTGGAATTTTCTAGTACCCAAAAGGCCCATTTTTGGTGGAAATGTGGACCAACCACATTTTGACATGTGACGTAGGTGACATCTGTGTGATGTCATCCTACTAGTTGTAGCCCAACAATGGTTTTACGTACACAAAGTGAAAGCGTTAGGTAGTGGGAGTCGAGACACGTTGGAATTGACAACCACGTAGGCAAAGACCAATGATAAGTGAGGGAGTGGACCCCGCCAGACAACTCGGCCTATAAAGGGAAGCCTGATAGTTTTGTAATGGTGCATAGAGAGGAAGTGCTAGGTGGGAGGCATCAGGTTGACGACATTTTTTGATAGAACATAATCCAATTAAAAAGGCATTGAGCCAACCCGATGGGATAGATATGCCTACCAAGAGAAGTTGAATGATTTTATAGAAAATGCATGTGAAAGTGTGAGGGCTTGGGAGCTATGAGATGTGTGTCAGATGAAGGTGTATGCAAAAAGTAAATACTAAGGGTATGTGAGTAGTTAATAAAGGGAAATAAGCCCTCAAAAGCCTTAAACAAGTTAAGCACCTCAAGGCTTAAACCAGTGGTAACAACACCTAGTCCCATGGCAAGAAAACAAGTAAAGGTGATAACAAAAGGAGCTAAAGGAAAACAATTGATGGAATTTCTAACATTTTCAATTAAAAATAAAAGGGGTAAGAAAGTTTATATTTGGTAGCTCTTTTGATATATATCTTGTGGGCTTTGGTATGAATGAGTCAACAAATAATTTGGAAATGCAGTTTTGGCAAGGCCTCTGGGTCTATAGAAAAGTGCTTAGGAACTAGAATGAATGAGTTGACAACCGAAATTGTTATTTGATTCAATGGTGAATTCTAAGAGCTTTGATTCAAGGCAGTGAAATACCATGATGCATAGGAGAAAATTAATGGATTGTGTCTTGAAACAAAATTATCCACTCTTGATCTTCATTGCACGCTAGGATGAATTAAATGAGAAAAATGGCCCGAGGACAAATGTATATTTTACCAAAGCATATAGATTCCATGTTGAAGTACAATATAAGATCCATTGGAAATTAAGAAGAATGGAGAGCCTTGTTAGAGAACATAGTTTTTACTGTCAATTAATTCTGAGCATGGATAAATGCTCATGTGCCCATTCTCTGAATTAATGGTGTTACAGTGATCAAGTAACTAGATGTAACAACAACATGAATATCCACGCAAAAGTACTCTTTCATGTAGTATGAGATGACATGCATTTGTATACACTCTTGGGTAGTGTGGATGACATAATGATTGTCGAGACAACATTGCTCCCTTTACAACATACGAAAAAAAAAACTAGGATTACAATGGATCAAAGGGGTGGGATGTAACATTGTTGAGACAACTGTGAGGAGGGATATGAGTGTGTGCATTACTAAGAAAATGCCAAGTGTTCCAGGGCTATAGAGAGAGGCCAAGAGTGTGCTTGTTTTACTAAGAAGAGGCCAAGTGTGTTTGTGATGCAAGAAGAGGCTTAGAGTACTTGTGCAGAAGAAGAGGGTTGAGAGCAGAGAGCTATGTGAGAGAATGCATGTTGCTACAAAGTGAAAAAACTATGACAAGGACTGAGTATGAGTGAATGATGCAACGCAACATATAGGGCCAAATGGAAAGGAGAAATAAGGGTCAAGTGGTTGAAGGAAAAGCTTAAAACATGGAGAGTAGTTGCCATTTACAATGGACATTAGATTCTTTATTGAGTGTGGGTTAGAGAATACATATAGGAAGTTGGTGATTCCACCTTAGTGTGTGTCTGAGTATATATTTGGGGTTGTTTCCTCCTGCAAGTTAGTTCTTGCATGAATCCAAGAAGTTGCAAGTTGGTGCTTGTAATAAATCCATGAAGTTGGTGCTTCTGGTAAGTTGAACATGTGTCTACAAAAGAAGGGAGTTGGTGCTAGCAAACAATCAAATAAGTTGGTGCTTCTTGTGAGTGTTCTCTCACAAACAAACTTTTGCAGTAAAGTAGGTTATCTTATTTTCATCATAATAAGAAACAAGTGGTATAAGAGCCAAAGGCCTCGAGTTTGAATCACAATTGACTTGCTCTTGGGGGGAGATTGTTGAGTATTGAATAATTTTGTGATATGTCTTAACCACCTCTCATGGATCCGTTAACTCTATTGATGCATCCATTTACTAACACCTACATGTTTTGGTGTAACGGTAATCGTGATTCCAACATGTATTATAAAATGAAATAGTTTAAAAGCATAAAAAACTTTCTTGATTCACAAGAACCAATGAAAATTGCATGAAAAGTTGTTATCTATTGATGCCATATGTGTTGTTGGTAGTCATAGATATGGGATTTGGATAATATATTTCATAAGATGAATTACCATATGTGAATTTGTTTAGAAAGAAGATGTAGAAGTAGAAAGAGGAAGAGAAAAATAATATTAAACTGATTTGAAATATTGACTTGGATATTATGTGGAGATTTTTCATCAAACCACAAAGTTTCTTGCTCGTGGCTAAATTAGTTAGCAATATAATTGTTGAAGGAATTCCAATCATCGAAGTGTGTATATTTGAGTGTTGGGTCAATATGTAACATGAACCTCTTGCACAACTTGCACACCTCCTATATACTTACTCATGGGGGAAATTGTCCAATGAAGTTTCTATGGGAATTATGTGAATAGGCTAAGGACTTGTTGTTTTGTCAGAATCAAGACACATTTTTAATTTCGTAGTTTTTTATTGTTAGGATATTAAGTCAAAAAAAAAAACTTGGAAAGGATATAAACAGTAGAATGATTCTGAGATAGGGGTTCTAATTTTGCTAAGGAAGTATATTGTGTAGTACTTTAAAGTTATATCTTCTTAATATAATTTTGGCTTACCATGATTTACCAATTTTTTGGGTTTTAATGATTATGGCATTGTCTTTAATTCACTTTCTCATTTTCATGGAAATTAGAATATTTTTCTCTTTATTTACTTGATTGAATTATTAGAATTGGTTACTCTTGACTAATTACTTTTTTCATTATTAAGATTTTAATGCAAGGATATGTGTATGAGAAGTATGAATAAATAAAATTTGTTTAAGTATTTAGCTGAACTATTGTCTTTTTTTTATAGTTGATGTATTAAAGCTAATAGACATGTACATCTGTATATCATATTTATTGTTCTTCACATATAAGAAATTCACAACATTGAGTAGGAAACCATGCTAGGGAGTACAAATGCAGAAAAGTGATTCTCCGAAGTGGTGCATGTCTACTATGTCAATGTCTCTTCTGAGGAATAAAACTAAATAATTATGTGAATGTGTTGAACCTCCTCTACAAAGTGGTAGCATTAGGTAGTCTTTGGAAACCAAATAATTTCCTTAATACGTAGTCCTTCAGAAAGTGTTTCAAATTCCATAGTCTAGGGATTATTTCCCATTAACTCAGTCTAGTTACTCGTTGATGCAAGTAGAATAGACATTCAAGAGCATATTTGCTTGATTATGTGCCCACATTCAACCCCTAGGGAAATAGTATTATTAACATTGGTAAGTTCTGTGGGCAAGTTATAGTTATTTTCATGAAGATAGTGCAAAAACGATGTGCAAAAATGATAGAAATATTACTTTCTTTCAATTATGTTACTGTATGTAGGAGTTACTCAATAAACTCTGAGATATAAATTTCTATAATTTTAGGATACTCATTCAACCAACGACATAATATATTGCCTTGCCTTGCATCCAGATTTATAATTTCCTTTTGAGTAGATACATGGATGCAATAAAACACGATAAGAGTTTCAAGCTCCCCATACCATTTTGCAACGTTATGTGTAAATTTGACGAAAGATAAACTATGGTGTGGACCATACCAATGACAAAATTTTGAAATATGTATTTGTGAAGGAACTTAGATACTTCAACAAAGGTATGCCTTGGGGCTAACTTGAAAGTCCCTACAAATTTTCAGTGATAATGAAAAGGAGTTGAACATACAAATATTCAAGAAAGTCTTTCAACCAATGAGATGCATGAATATAGGTAGAGTACCAATTATTAGACATTTGAACTATGACCAAGAAATGTAAGTTTCTATGGAATTCTTGTATATCAAGGAAAAGATGGAAAATGTGTACATTACAATAACAAAAATGGGCTTGTTTGATTCGCTGACCATGTTCACTTTCTCTCTGCATTATGATTTAAAAACTAGGGGTGTTGTCCGAGCTTCAATTTCCTTATTAAAAATTTTATCGGAAAATATGACATGACATAACATCACATCCTTAGTTTTCAATTAGGCTTGAATGGAAGCTCTAGATATCACATAAAAGGTACCCAAAAACCCAAAATTTTGAAGATAGAGGTGAATTAACACTTATAAAAGTATGAAATGCTAAACATAAATATATCAAAATACAATATTAATTCACTATTGATGGAAAGTCATTATGCATGTACAAGGAGGTAAAGACAAATTAGGGTTCAATATGTTGTTGGGGGTGCAAAGTGGGTGATTGTATGTCACATAAATGTAATAACCAGATACCTATCTCACATCAATGTAGTAATAACAAATGCAATACTATGTATTTATGTGAAGATTTCCAAAAAAAAGGATGTTATCAAATTAGTTGTAGAGAAGACTGTGCTATCTCCTATGGTTAGTTGGTATTAACATTGCATGGATTGTTGTGTTTTCTTCCCATCAAGCAAGGGAATCATTTTCAATAAAAAAATGTAATTAGGGAATTACTGAGGGTATCATTTTCAATAAAAAATGTAATTAGAGAATTACTTAGTGTATCATGGTCACTTTTTCTTCAATATTTTGTATTTTGTTGAGTGCCAATTTACCTCTATTTTCAAAAACATTTGGGTTTTTGGGAACCTTCCATATGATGTTCCTTGTTATCCACAACTAACAAATGTTGGAGATTCCATTTAGGTTCAATTGAATGTTGATGATGTAACTTCAAGAAACACGAATCTGAAGATGCTAAAAGTAAGTGTTCCAATGGATAGATCTCGAAAAATTAGCGTGTTTTAAAAAAAACGGCTCTGAAAAATGCTTCCGGATGAAGAAGTTATGGCTTTTTGAAAAAAAAATTGTTGAAGTCACCGGCAAAGTGCGCGAATGTGCGGGAATGAAAAAAAATGCCCCCACAAAATGGAGATTTGAACCCAAGACCTCTACTCTCTTAAAATAACTTTGAACCAATTGATCTATACAAAAATTTGAGAGAGAGAGAGAGAGAGGGGGGGAGAGAGAGAGGGGGGGGAGGGGCTTTGGTTTGCGTGCTTGCCTTGAGAAACCTCTTTTTCCCTACAAAACACAAAACACAAAACCCAACACGGACATGCAAAGAAAAACGAACCTTATGGCTCGAAGTTAGCTTTACCCAAAAAACTAAATATTTAAAAAAAATTTAGCTTTAGCCGAAAAACTAAATATTTTCTCAATGTTTCTGATTTTCCGAGATCACACTAAGGTGCAGGGAAAAGAGCATACGCATGAGAAAAAAAATCCTTCCTTTCTGTTTCTGATTTGCCCAGATCGCACAGAGTCGCAGGGCAAAGAGCATACGCAGAAATGAAGGGTATAGATCCGGTTAAAAAAAAACTAAATAAACCGAAACCGAAATAAGCAGAGAGAAAATAACA
The DNA here is from genome assembly GCA_000404065.3 of Pinus taeda. Classification (NCBI taxonomy): domain Eukaryota; kingdom Viridiplantae; phylum Streptophyta; class Pinopsida; order Pinales; family Pinaceae; genus Pinus; species Pinus taeda. The sequence continues at coordinate 253,994 of APFE030272667.1, read as the reverse complement.
GTAAACTGCAAATAAAGACTGTATACCTCCAGATCTTAAAAATGACGCAGATAGGGCTACCGGAAACCTTTTCGCGTGAAAAAGGGGTTCCTCATTGGAACAGATGCTCCGAACACAACAGAGCAGTCCTCTCGGCCCGAAAGCAGTCAGAAACAGTAAATCTAGGAAACGACAGCCGCATGCAGTTCTACCGGCTTCAGATTTGGATCACCAACGGACGCGGCCCTCAAATAGCTCTGATACCATGTAGGAATTACAGGGTAAGTTCCTCAGACAGAACACCAGAAGGACACCGCTCACAAACAGATCACAGATCAATACACCAGTATTTTGACGTGGTTAAAACCCTCAGAGAGGGAAACAGTCCACGGCCTGCGCCAACGTGGCTACTACAGGCAATTTATTAATAAAAGAATGAAAATTTACATAAGCTTCTCTCATGCACGGTTAACCTACAAATGACCCTCCATGCGCTTTAAATAGAATTCATGGACCAATCGGGTGTCAAGCCACGGATCAAGTGTCGGTAATACCGAGGAGAGAATGAACCGTCGGATCACTACATATCGTGACCGTCGGATTGTAAGATACAAAATGTACAACGGTAAAGAAACACACTTTACCTAACTCTATACCTAACTCTATACTAGACCAAGTTGAACTTAACTATTTCCTATGTGTCGGAATATCCTAACACACGCCTTGGCTTCTCCACTACACGGAGCTAGTACATCTCTTTGGAGGAGTAGGTGGATGTGGCTCTAACGTTCTACTGATATGGATAGCAGGTTTACATGGTGACTCGTCTCAGACTGATCCATGAGTGTTGTTTAGGTTATCTTACCTTGTATGTTGGATTGTCGCATCTGTGTCGACTGCTCTGCTAGAAGTTGTGCATGTCCTTGTGTTGTGTGTTCCTAGCCAAGTTGGGACTGATCCCTTTCAACTTGGAACTCACCTTCACCTTCCTCTCTCTTGAAGTGTTGAAAAATCTCATAATCATTCCTTGACTCACTGCATCAGTCACACCCTTGCTACTAACATAGTTATCTTACTTGCCTCTATGCGACAGCGCAGTGAAGGCATTACCTTACGACCCACTGTTGGGACTCCTACACTAAATGGTCTGAGGTCTAATTGGGACTTCTTACCGGGGGGATCCCCTTGACATGTTAGCAGGTCTAGCACCGTCAACGTATCCATACTTTGGTGAATATTTTCCTGTGGATGCATGAACCTACCTCAGTCTGTCTGGAAGATTTATGAGTTGAACACTCGATCTATGAAGTTACTTGATAAAATTATGCCATTGCTCAAACCATTGGGGTTCCAAATGTAGATCCCCCCTTGATAGTCAAGCTTGGTGCTAGACTGTTGATTATCCTACATTCTTTATTTAGCACAGGTTACAAACCACTCTCGATATTAAATGGTCAATGATCTCCCAAGATAGAGCATATGCTTCATTGCATCCCACCCATGGATTTTGTCCCGACCTTATTTTCTCTCTATTCCCAACATGCCCGGAGAGCCCTTGTTCAATGATCTTGATTGAGTCTAGTGTTGATTTCCACACAATAGAGGCTTGGGGGTATCCCTTATCTAGATTCCTGAGCCACTCATCAATTGGGATCGGATCAATATATTTCCTTTTAACCACCGATTCCATAGATTTTCCATCGAAATGAACCTCCATCCCAATTTTGCTACTAAGAATGGGGTGAAATCTAAAAGGTATTTTATACCCCACCCTCGCCCATTCCTTTGGTCTTGCCACTTTCTCCCAAGCCACCCATGGGAGAACTGAGTCTTCTCTTGAACCGGCCCACAGGAATATGTTGGAGACTTTCCTTACCCTCGCAAGAATTCCTTTTGGAACCCACATTAAGGCAGTCCAGTATACCGGGATCGCCATAAGAACTAACTTAATCAAAACCAACCTTCCCGCTCTTGACAACCATTTGTAGCTCCGGTGCTTTACCATGTTCTTAGTTTTCACCACAAACCAATACCAATCTTGTATCTTGTATGTATCTGGCTTTAAATGGAATCCTAGATATTTGAAGTTGTTTTTCATCCTCTTTGTCCTCAAAGGGAAGGTCCTCTGATATACTTCTAATCTCTTCCCTTCTGAAGCCTTCAAGTATCAAAGAATATTTTTGTATATTAATGCACATTCCTGCGCCTTTTAGAAACAAATCAAGGATTGTTTTTAGTTTCACTCCTACTTCCATCACTGAAGAGAAGTATGTCGTCAACAAATAGCAGGTGAGATATATGAAGGTTGACAGCCACTTCAATGCCTTTTACATCACCTCTTCTCCTTGCTTCTAAGATCATTTGACTAAATCCCTTTGCTGCTAGGAGAAAGAGTAGAGGAGAGAGGGGTCATCCTTGACAAAGGCCCCTCTTGCTCTGAAATAAATATGTGGCCACCCCATTGATTAGGTGGAAAATATGATGTTTTTCATATATCCCATCATCCAGTTAATGAAACCAATGTTAAACCCTAGGTGAGTTAGAAGCATTCTAATGTAAATCCAGCTAATTCGATCATATGCTTTGGAGAGATCGATTTTTAAAATTTCTCCTTTTCTCTGAATCTTTTTGATGTTATGTAAGGTCTTCTTGTGGACACCAACAACCCCCCTTTCTTATTTAGTGTTATTACTAATACTAAATAAGTGGGGACCCTTAGTTAAAGAATTCAAAAAAAAAATGAATTAGTGCTTTTTTTTTAATAAAACTTACCATCATAAACTTAGGAAAATACCTTGAAAAATCTAAAAAGCTTAAGTTTCATGATGAGGAAAGAAAAAATCACTCATTAAATAATATCGCATCACATGCCTTAGAATCTCACTTATATTAGAAAACCTCAAAAATGCCAATATGCGATGTCGCATATCGCAAAATCGCATTTCGCATAAAATACATCAACATTTCGATACCGCGATATTGCGATATAGCGATATTGTGATCAAGCGATATTGCGATCAAGAAATATCGCGATATTGCGATAAAGCGCTAAAGCGACCTTGCGACAGAGCAGCACAGTGATATTGCGATAATGCGATGCAGCGATCTGCGCTGTTGCGAAGCAAATCGCATAATCACTCCATCGCAAAATCTTTCGCCTCATTATTCAAGAAAACTTTTTTTTATAAACTGAGACCTGGTTATGCGCTTTAATGCTAATTAATGAAGTAATTTCTAGTTGTTAAGGAAATATGGTTTTGTGTTTATCGAAGAGCTAGTTCACGTAAGGTGTATATTTTTGCATGTCTTCGGCATTTGAAGCTTTCCCGTCACTGTCCTTATCATTACTCACACCTCACTTGTAAACTGCAGGAACGAAGAACAAAAAGATTATACAATGCAGTATACAGAAACTATGAAGAAGAAAGGCAAGGCTCCGATGTTTGAAGATAAAATGCCGCCCATGTACACAGACACTGCATGCAACAGAGGCGCGAGTATTCCCACCTGGGAAGGCATGTATAATCTAGTTGAAGAAGAGAATCCTAAGGTAATGAGATTCAGGGCTACTGCGAGTTCACAGACGTTTTCTGAAGAATTCGTTGCAGATTTAGCTTGTTCATTCCTGTACCGGATAGAGGCAAGGCCCAAAATGCTCCCCTACACAGATATGGCTAAAAGGGTACTGGACAGCGCGGATAAAAATAGATAGTTTAGCACTCAGGGGCAAGAACTTAATGGACCATTATCTTCATAAAATTTCATCTTTTCATCCGATAAAAGAAAGCATGCAAGAGGCGAAAATCACATCAAGGAAGCCCGGATCAAGAAACAGAGGCAGTTTCCGATGCGCTAATCACGCATCGCTGGGTAAAACTTCTCGAAATGGAAAGCTTCTAATTGCTCAGCTACCTATAAGCCCCAGAAATTTGGAAAAAGTATATTAAAGATAAAAGGTAAAACTTGAATCTGAAAATCAGTGGTAATGGTCAGAAATATCTTCAAAGTACTTAGTAAAACTACATAGTCAGTGTATGATTCTCGAAAGCATCATAAATTCTGCCGAAAAGATGGTGACATCTCTTGCTGATTCCGTTTTTACAGCACAGTTAAAGGCTGAAGTCGGCCAACCGACTCTTCTCAAGAAAATGTTGAATGCTTGCGACGTTGAGTAAATACAGAAATAGTTAGATTTTAGATTTAATTTTAGAAATAGTTTTACTTTATTTTGCCTAGAAAAGGGACGGTCATTTAAACCGTATCCTAAATTTTTGTAATAAGTTATTTTTAGATGTAGTTAGTAGTATTTAAACCCTTCTCATGCATTTAGAGAAGGGTCCAGAGATTTATCAAAAACTTGTCCTCAGAACATGCACTTTTGCAACCTCCGAGGAGGTTTTGATGAATGAATGGAACAAGATTTATTGATTTTTGCATTTAATATTTGCTACTGATGTTGCACTTTTGTACTCTTAGTGGATGTTGGATTGAGAAGAGATAAATCGTTATCGCTTGAAGCTCATGAGTAGAACTAGTTATAAATGGTACTTCTATCTCTTAAGTATTTCTATTTCCTGTGTTAAAGTGGCATTCAAGTTCAGTTGTTTATATGTTAATGCGTGAATTCTTGAGTTATCATTTGGCACTTTTGTACACTGATAGTTATTTATTTATGCTTAATGTATGAATAGCTTATTATGCGATATGCTTTTCACAACTGTTTCGCCTAACTTTTTATGCAAAGTGTTTCATCTATATTGAATTCTTTTCTTATAGCAGTTGAATAATATTTATTACCGATTGTTATCTGAAATCATTTTAGATCGCATAACAGAAAAATTACACCCAGGTTAGTATAGACTTAGATATTTCTGTTTATTAGAATACAATAGCATGTCATTATATTAAAGTTAGAATTAGATCATGTTAATTAGGAACCATTAGATCAGAAATATCAAATTCTACACACACACACTCATATATTGGGAAACTGGTCCCATATCCCCAGTCGGACCCGCTATACCAAACAGAAAAAGAGCTACCAACCAAGGTCTGGATCAGGCGGCCTTGTTGCTGACCCGATTTTCGGGGCTTCAACATATTTGGCGCTAGAAGGAGGGCTCGAACTATGAATGGCAAGTAAGTCCAAATCAAAATACCATTCTAAGAGTAAATCGCCCTCACCATCTCCCCCGACTTCTCCACTACATGTAGAATCTTCAAATCCACAGTCAGAAGTCGTAGGATCAACAGTCGCTGCTACAAACACTGACATTTCAGAACAATATATTTTTGAACCTCCTGAAGTTGAATCTCTGATTCACAAACTTCATGGATTTTCTATATCTCCTCAAAGATCTGATAAATCTCAAGGCACCGTGACTTCGCAATATAACCCTGCTCATTCCTTAACCAGATTAAAGAGCGAAAAGTTTGGTGTTCAACCAACTGAATTACCTCTACCCACTAGAAAGAGAGCAAGGAAATCACCTAAAGGGTCCGATAGCAAGACTCTTTCACCATCATCATCCATCTCAACTTCCTCACCGCGAAGTCAACCTTCCACTCCACCAATTCATACCATTGTCCACTAGCCTACTGGTACTTCTACATCTCCTTCTCAATCATCCGGAGTTATAATACCCTCATTTCCTCAACCTCAGGGATCATCTTCTACACTTCCTTCCGTTAGTGGATCAGCGATGGCCCAATCTCCATGGAACAACCCAGGGGCAGTCTTGATGCCTACGCCCTTGACTAAACTGCCAGCCCATCCTGAAAAATGGCTACCTAAGTTTAATCCTTAAGAAGGCATGCTAGCGAAAGATCATATTAATAACTTTATGCTATCCATAAACCTTAACGGAGTTACTAATGAAGATGTTTTTGTTCTACTTTTTCCTTATACTCTTCAGGGAACAGCCTGATCATGGTATTTTTCATTACCATCTGGATCTATCACTAGTTGGGATATCTTCCAAGAACAATTCCTCATTAAATTTGGTGATGATAGGTCTACGGCGACGTTGATCAGTGACCTTTCAAACCTTAGGGCCCAACCAAAAGAACCCATCAAAGATTTCAATTCAAGTTTCAATAAACTGTTAACAAAATTCCTACTGCTTCCAAGCCCAGCGAAGAAGTGAAAAGTGAATGGTGTATCACCGCTTTACCATCAAACATAGCAATATTTGTGGACAGGGCTAATAAAACAACTTTAGCCGAAAATATGAAAGAAGCCATAGCAATAGAGAAAAGTATAATAGCCCTAGAAAAGAAATCAGCGATAGAGGAACAGAAATCCAAGAAGGTTACCTTTAAAGAAGATCCCAAGAAAAAACAATTGAAAGATCCTTTTTATTTAGAAGGATTGCAAAAAGTTTTGAAGACCATGTCTAACGAGATGGTCAACATTAAGAAACAAGTGGCAAAAACTTCTTCAAAAAATCCCTACAGAGCTTTTATGAGAAACCCTTCAACTGATTCAAAGCCTCCAAATGCTATTACAAGTGCTGAGTCCGAGGAAGAAGAGGAGGAAATTGCTACTGAAGGGAAAACCGATGAAGAAGAAGTTGTAGAGTTACAAGGAATGTGGGATTTCATCCTCCCAGAAGAAGAGGATCAAGAAGTATTCCTAGTTAGTACACGTAGTAGAAATCAGCTTGACCCTCCTCAAACTATCCCTAAGCCAAAGAGCGCAAGCTCGGCGACGAAGGATAAAGTTGCAGCCAAGAAAACAACACCTAAAGCGACTCAAACCAGCCCAGTCCAAACAGATTCATCTACTCCATCTAAAACGTTGATCATTTTTTACGAAATGGAATACAATATTATAGAAGACATGGAAAAGACTCGGGCCAACATCACTCTTTACGAATTGAGCAAGTTAAAACACCAGCAAAAGATAATTTTGAAAGAATTACATGCTGTGCCAGTTGCACCTTTGCCTGCCGCTGTAATTTCTCAAGCTTCCCATGATATGGGATGACCTCCGACTAATGTGGTCAACAAGATCGATCCAAATGACGTCGCTTTAATTGGTGGTAGATCAAGATCTCATACTCCCCCCTTTCTTCTTACTTATGAAATTTTTAATAAAAATGTGCATAATTTCTTAGTGGATTCGGAAGCTTCATCGAATATTTTTCCAAAGTTAGTATGTAAAAAATTGAACGTTCAACCGCAGAAGTCTGTTGTGCGCATAGTCCAACTAGATCAATCGCAAGTCGAAGTAATTGGATAATTAAATCAGGTTACCATAAGGTTGTCATCCAACCCAAAGGTATGTCAAGTTATCGACATTTTAGTTGCTGACATTCCAAAATTTTATGGCTTAATTCTTAGTAGGGATTGGTCAGAAAAACTTCATGGATACCTCGCAACTGACTGGTCGCACATGTGGCTTCCCTACAATGGTAAACCAAATCAAATAAAAGTTGAACGAGAACGACGTCATAAATACACAGTAACGGAGCTAGAGGGAGAAAATGAACCAGTAACATATAACAATAGCATTATTGGCAATTACTCAGCAGATTCTTTCCTAGGAAATTTTAATGCTCACACGTCACCTTACTTAGAACATTCTGTTTTATCTCAAGTTGAAAATTTTTCCCAAACAGATAGTTCTAATTGTATCAATTTTTTAGATAATCCTGTAAATAGGTCTTTATTTTGGAAATTATTTTTTGATGGTTCTAAATCTAACGAAGGAGCAGGAGCAGGATGCGTGCTAGTTAGTCCAAAAGGAGATAAAACAATGTTAACTTGCAGACTCGAATTTGATTGCACCAACAATACTGCAGAATATGAGGCTTTAGTCCAAGGGTTGTACAAAGAAATCGGATTAGACGTCAAATACCTTCAAGTTTTCGGAGACTCTGATATTGTAGTCAGACAGGTACGTAATACTATGCATTGCTTATCAAGTCATTTAAAACATTATCAATCTTTATTTCAAGATCTGATTGAGCACTTTCTAGCATTTAATATTTCATCAATTCCCAGACTCCAGAATGCAAGTGCAGACCTTTTAGATAACGTAGCTTCTAAACTTATCCCTTCAGAAGATTTTAGTCCAGATAGATTCTCCATAGAATTGATCTTTAGACCTTCTAGTCCTGATAACATCAAAAATTGGAGAATATTCAACGACGATCCTGATATCGTGAGTTTTCTCACATCTGAAGGATCCTATGCCAATCAAATAATTGACGAAGACCAACATGATCGACAATTGCAACAAGATAGCACTAACAATGTTATACCTAAGTCAGTAGTCAAACTAGAAGACCTTTATGATTTGAAAGATCGGTTTAAAAGATCTATTAATTCAAAACTCAAAAGTTCAACTTTGAACTGCGAATTAGTAAATCTAGGAACTGATGCCAAACCATAGAACATCAATCTAGGCCTTGGCCTAGCTCTCGAAGAAAAATTAGCATATATCTGTCTTTTGAGACAATACAAAAATGTTTTTGCTTGGAACTATGATGAGCTTAAAACGTATGACACTTCTATCATCCAACATACTATTCCAATGATTGACAATGAAAACCAGTTCAACAAAAGTTGAGAAAAATCCATCCCAATATAGAAAACCAGATCAAATCTAAACTCAACAAGCTATTGAAAGCCAAAATAATATTTCCCGTTCGACATTCCAAATGGGTCTCCAATATGGTTCCCGTTAGAAAGAAAAATGGAGATATCAGAATTTGTATTGACTTTCGAAATCTTAATAAAGCCTACCAAAAGGATAATTTTCCTCTGCCTCCTATGGAACAAATTTTGCAGGTAGTCGCTGGGTCAGAATTAATGTCCTTTTTAGATGGATTTTCAAGATACAATCAAGTGTTGTAACATCCGGATGACCAATTAAAAACAACATTTAGAACCAAATGGGGCACCTACGCATATCAAAAAATGCCTTTTGGCCTGATCAATGCTGGTGCCACATTTCAAAGAGACATGGGCATTGCATTCAAAGGTTTAGTTAATAAGTTTGTGGTAATCTATTTGGATGATATAACTGTTTATTCCAAGAGATGAAGAAATCATCTCAGAGATTTAAAACAAATCTTCCAACGTTGTTTAAGGTATGGAATCTCACTTAACCCAAAAAAAAAAATTATTTAGTGAAGGAAAACTTCTAGGATTCATAGTGTCAAAATCTAGAATACACATTGATCCTGACAGAATCAAAGAGATTTATGAAATATCCCTACCTCACAACAAAAAAAGCCATGCAATATTTCCTTGGTCAAATCAACTTTGTAAAGAGATTCGTCCCAGATTTTTCAAGAATTGTGTCTCCTTTACAAGCAATGATAAAAAAGAACTCAAACTTCAAATGGGGCCAAGACGAATATGAGGCATTCAATCTGATCAAACAAGCAATTGTGAATGCTCCATCTTTAGCAACTCCAAATTTTTTAGAGCCTTTTATTTTATATACATTTTCCTCTGACAGATCATACGCAACGATACTTACTCAAGCAAATCAAGTTAAAGCAGAAGCCCCGATTGCTTTCTTCAGTTCAAATTTACAGGGGGCTGAATTAAATTATTTAGATGTGGAGAAACAAGCTTATGCTATTTTCAAAACAATCAAATATTTCAGACCCTTTTTACTCAAAACCCATACAAAAATCATTGTACCGTTTCCAGCAGTAAGGAATCTTTTAGTGCAAAAAGATGTGGGTGAGAAAAGATCCAATTGGGTTACTGCCTTACAGGAATATGATGTAGAAATCAAACCATCAAGCATTGTAAAAGGTCAAGGCTTTTGCAAAAAGCTGGCCAGAGAATTGTTGATATCTAAAATTCCATTTATAGACATACAAGTATACGTGGAAAGCCTAAACCATAATGAGTCATTATATGCCAATACCATTTATTATCTAAAGAATGGATATGCTCCTTCATACCTCGATCATACCAAGAAAAGAGCTCTAAGGTTGAAATCCAAACAATATCAGCTCCTAAATGATATTCTTTTTAGAATAAATTATGATTTTGTTCTCCTTAGATGTCTTGAGAAATCTGAAGCTGAAAAATTTTTGCAGGAACTCCACGATGGGCCAGCACGCGGACACTATGCTAGAGACGCTACTGCACATAAAATCTTACGCGCAGGCTATTATTGGCCCACATTATTCAAAGACTCACACAATTACGTGAGGAAATGCCAAATCTGCCAAACCGCTGCAGGGAAACAGAAGAAACAATCTTTGCCACTACAGCTGATCAACATTGAACAACCTTTTGATCAGTGGGGATTGGACATAATAGGTGAGATTGTTCCTCACTCTTCTAAGCAGCATAGATATATTCTTACAACAATATATTACTTTACTAAATGGGTAGAAGTAGTTCCACTCAAGGCAGCTAATGTTGAAAATATCATTGACTTCATAGATCAATTTATAATCACCAGGTTTGGGTTGCCTTCCGCTTTAATGTTTGACAATGCATCATACTTTTCTGGAAATGCAATGACTGAGTTTGCACTTAAAAGAGGTTTCAAACTTAAATATTCTGCCAATTATTACCCACAGGGGAATGGGTTAGATGAATCTACAAATAAAAACCTAATCAGGATTATCAAACGAACAGTTGACCAAAATCATAAAAATTGGCATGTCCTTAATATATGCTTTATGGGCAGACCGAATAACGCAAAAAGCCTCCATCGGCACTTCTCCATTCAATTTAGTTTATGGAAAAGAAGTGGTTCTCCCGACTCATTTAGCAATTCCCTCACTATCTTTAGTTCAATATATCGATGAAGTACCAACTTCCTCCTTACAACTGAGGCAAATGGAAATAATTAAGTTAGAATAACAAATAGAACAGGCCAAAAGAACTCACACTCACCATCAAGCATTAGTAAAATCCTCTTTTGATTCAAACATAATGCCCAGAAAATATTTTCAGATGGGAGATATGGTTTTAAAATGGGACAAGGCCCATGAGGAAAAAGGGAAACATACAAAATTTCAATGAATGTGGCTTGGTCCTTTTCAAATTGTAGAAGTCATAGGTCCGTCCACTTTTATTTTGCAGGATTTAACAGGAAAAAGAGATTCTTTACCTGTTAACGGACAGATCCTTAATAAATATTTTCCTTAAAATATCACTCTTCTATTTTGTGGATTATATTTTTTATTTTCATAATAAAACCAGTTGTGAATGGTTACATTAGGCATTTATGAAAAAGACACCAATTCTCTTTTAGATTTTGATCTTTCGCTTGTATAGAAAATCTTTTGGAAAATTGATCTTTATTATAGAAAGATACAGTTAAAGACTCTAGCCTAGATATGATACTAGTTTCAACTTCATAAAATTTGATGAAAACAACCTTTAGTGAGAACTTGTTTTATATCAGTGCAATGAAAGGTATCAATAACAAAATAAAGATTCTTTGTAGAACAGCGCTTTCCAAAAACTCTACTATTGTCATCCAGAGCTATCTTAAGGAAACAACGACTTCCTCCCTACTAAGGAAATCACAACTTTCAGAGGAAAAATCCAAGGATACACTTTATCTTAAAGAGTGAGAGGTCTCATCACGAGCTGGCTTATCATAATCACAGATATTATAACTTGCTGACTTTGCCAATACTGCATACCACAACAGGGAAATGACTCAAGATTATTGCAATCAAAAGACAAGGGGTCTCATCATGAGCCAGCTTGTTCAGCAAAGTTATAAATCAAGTGAATGACTGTGTCATAAATTGGCTATCAAACCAAGACATTACCCTTTATGAGTAAAAGAAAATCAAAGCAACAAGTGTGGATGTGGATTCTTCTTTGGGAATTTTAGGTTTCTTTAAGTAGGATATAGGATCATTGTTGGGTAATAGGTAATCATGTCGAGGCTATGAACGCCCGTTGGCAGCAGAGGCTCTACCTATGACAAATTGGCATATTTAAAACTGGTTTACAGAGAAGACTTTGTTTTATCTTTATAAACCAAGTAATGGCTGATGTAAATACAAAGACTAGCTTGAGGAAGCAAATAATCAAAGTTGAAAATAGTTGAAACAAAATATCATTGACAAGTTAAATCATAATGTACTTTATCTTTCTATAATAAAGTTCAACTTTCTGGAAAATTTTCTATTTTGGAAGTTTAGAAAATTCAAAAGAAAGACAGAGATAACTGGTTCTTCCAAGTGAATCACCAATTGTTGTGGCCACCAACAACCCCCCTTTCTTATTTAGTGTTATTACTAATACTAAATAAGTGGGGACCCTTAGTGAAAGAATTCAAAAAAAAAAAATGAATTAGTGCTTTCTTTCTTTTTTTTAATAAAATTTACCATCATAAACTTAGGAAAATACCTTGAAAAATCTAAAAAAGCTTAAGTTTCATGATGAGAAAAGAAAAAATCACTCCATAAAGAATATCGCATCACATGCCTTAGAAGCGCACTTATATTAGAAAACCTCAAAAACGCTGATATGCGATGTCACATATCGCAAAATCGCATTTCGCATAAAATACGTCAACATTTCGATATCACAATATTGCGATATAGCGATATTGTGATCAAGCGATATTGCGATCAAGCAATATCACGATATTGCGATAAAGCACTAAAGCGACCTTTCGACAGAGCTGGTTTCGGCTCATTATTCAAGAAAACTTTTTTTTATAAACCGAGACCTGGTTATGCGCTTTAATGCTAATTAATGAAGTAATTACCAGTTGTTAAGGAAATATGGTTTTGTGTTTATCGAAAAGCCAGTTCATGTAAGGTGGTATATATTTGCATGTCTTCGGCATTTGAAGATTTCCCGTCACTGTCCTTATCATTACTCTCACCTCACTTGTAAACTGCAGGAACGAAGAACAAAAAGATTATACAATGCAGTATACAGAAACTATGAAGAAGAAAGGCAAGGCTCCGATGTCTGAAGATAAAATGGCGCCCATGTACACAAACACCACATGCAACAGAGACGTGAGTATTCCCACCTTGGAAGGCATGTATAATCTAGTTGAAGAAGAGAATCCTAAGGTAATGAGATTAACGTCTACTGCGAGTTCACAGAGGTCTTATGAAGCATTAGTTGCAAATTTAGCTTGTTCATTCCTGTACCGGATAGAGGCAAGGCCCAAAATGCTCCCCTACACAGATATGGCTAAAAGGATACTGGACGGCGCGGATAAAAACAGACAGTTTAGCACTCAGGGTCCAAAACTTAATGGACCATTATCTTCACAAAATTTCATCTTTTCATCCGATAAAAGAAAGCACACAAGAGGCGAAAATCGCACCAAGGAAGACCGGATCAAGAAACAGAGGCAGTTTACGATGCGCTAATCGCGCATCGCTAGGTAAAATTTCTCAAAATTGAAAGCTCATAATTGCTCAGCTACCTATAAGCCCCAGAAATTCGGAAAAAGTATATTAAAGATAAAAGGTAAAACTTGAATCCGAAAATCAGTGGTAATGGTCAGAAATATCTTCAAAGTACTCAGTAAAACTACATAGTCAGTGTATGATTCTCGAAAGCATCATAAATTCTGCCGAAAAGATGGTGACAGCTCTTGCTGATTCCGTTTTTACAGCACAGTTAAAGGCTGAAGTCGGCCAACCGACTCTTCTCAAGAAAATGTTGAATGCTTGCGACATTAAGGAGTAGATACAGAAATAGTTAGATTTTAGATTTAATTTTAGAAATAGTTTTACTTTATTTTGCCTAGAAAAAGGACGGTCATTTAAATTGTATCCTAAATTTTTGTAATAAGTTATTTTTAGATGTAGTTAGTAGTATTTAAACCCTTCTCATGCATTTAGAGAAGGGTCCAGAAATTTATCAAAAACTTGTCCTCAGAACATGCACTTTTGCACCCTCCGAGGAGGTTTTGATGAATGAATGGAACAGGATTTATTGATTTTTGCATTTAATATCTGCTACTGATGTTGCACTTCTGTACTCTTAGTGGATGTTGGATTGAGAAGAGATAAATCGTTATCGCTTGAAGCTCATGAGTAGAACTAGTTATAAATGGTACTTCTATCTCTTAACTATTTCTATTTCTTGTGTTAAAGTGACATTCAAGTTCAGTTGTTTATATGTTAATGCGTGAATTCCTGAGTTATCATTTGGCACTTTTTTACGGCGATAGATATTTATTTATGCTTAATGTATGAATAGCTTACTATGCGAGTATGCTTTTCACAACTATTTCACCTAACTTTTTATGCGAAGTGGTTCATCTATATTGAATTCTTTTCTTATAGCAGTTGAATAATCTTTATTACCAATTGTTATCTGAAATCATTTTAGATCGCATAACAGAAATATTACACCCAGGTTAGTATAGACTTAGATATTTCTATTTATTAGAATACAATAGCATGTCATTAGATTAAAGTTAGAATTAGAGCATTTTAATTAGGAACCGTTAGATCAGAAATATCAAATTATACACACACACACTCATATATTGGGAAACTAGTCCCATATCCCCAATCGGACCCGCTATACCAAACGAAAAAGGAGCTGCCAACCAAGGTCTGGACCGGGCGGGTATCCCCCTTGTTGCTGACCCAATTTTCGGGGCTTCAACAGATATCTTATGCTACCCCCACTACTTCATGGATCTGTCTACCATCCAAAAAATTGAATTTCTCTCTAGTTGTGTTCCTTGAGAGAATAGGTTTCAATCTGACTACTATTAATTTTTCAATAATTTTGTAAATACAATTTCATAGGGATATAGGTCTGAAGTCCTAAAAAGACGAAGGATCCTCCGCCTTAGGGATTAAGGCCAAAAAGGTAGCATTGAAAGGTTCATATATCGTTCCATTTACCCAGGATTCCTCGACCACCCCTGTAAGTTCATCCCCAATGGACTCAAATAAATGTTGAAAGAACTCCACAGTCCATCCATCCAAGCTTGTATTATTATCCTTCTGCATTGATCTTAAGATCCCATTGACCTCCCCTTTTGTCACTGCCCCCATGATAACATCGTTCTCCTCCTCCTCTATATACCTTGGGAATGTTTGAGCAATCCTAATCACCTTAGGTATTGACACCTCAGTTGGCTTTAAAGAGGTTTTTGAAATGGTTCCTTCCTAGGAGGGACAGATCCTCAAAAGACTTTACCAGAATTCCTTCCTCTGATTTTAGACCACAGATAGTGTTTATATTTTTCCATCCTTTGGCATAATTCTGGAAGAACTTTGAGTTTTCATCCCCGGCTAAAAAACCAAATAGCTCTACTTTTTAATCTCCACTACTCTTCCCTATCTGTGAAAATTTTCTTTCGATTAGTTTCCAGCTACTTGATCCTATCCCTCTTCTCTGATGACTCATATCCATCTGCTTTCGGGCTCTCCATCAAGTCTAAATCCTCTCCTATCTTTTTTAGATCAACTTCTTCTTTGTCTTTCTTGATTTTTACCCATTCAATGGTTTCCTTTTTCATATGTTTCAGATTCTCCATGAACAAATAGGCTTTGTCCCTGCCTTGATCATCAGCCCTTGTCCTCCAAGTGGTTTTGAACAGATTATTGAAAGATCCATCCTTGAGCCATGATGGATTGAACTTGAATGGGGCACCAGGATTTTTATTTGGGCCTTTCATCTCTAGCAAGATGGGTATATGGTATGAGTCTCCTCCTTCCCCCACCTAATGTCTAAAGATTGGAAGTCTATACACCACTTATTCTCTAAGAAGGAAGCGAACTAGCTTCTTTGCCACCCTAGCTTTCCCTATTCTCCTATTTCTCCAAGTTGGCCTGGACTTAATCAAATTGATGTCTATAAGCTTCCTGGAGTTGATATTTTTCATGAAGAAGTCTACTAGAGGGTCGACATGAGCTGAAGATCCCCAGGTTTCTGAGATACCCAGTAAGAAATTTAGGTCCCCACCTAACCCTAAGTACACTTAATTAAAATAACTAAGCTATAAATTTAACTATTTCACTTGCCGAGAATGAATATATATATATTATATATATATATAATGCTTTTGTTTTACTAAGAGCTCATTTTCCTCATACGTAAGGAAACAGGGTAACGGTCGAAGAGCTAGAGGAATCTAGCAGGAGTGAAATCCTATCCCCTTATAGACCACCAACAAGTAATTCCAAGTGAGATGGTTTTCCTTGAATAACAGTGATGATTTATCTTGTATTTGTGGATAGCTACTAATGATGGTTGTCCCCACTATTGGTTTGACAGCTGAATTATGATAGGTTTTCTCACTTGAATATATATATATATATATATATATAGAGAGAGAGAGAGAGAGAGACTAAATGGTCCATTTTCAAGCATCTGTTCATGTCAAATTTGTTAAAAATGGGGTACATATTTTTAAAATTTGTAAGTTTAAGTTGTTTAATTTGTGAAAATCCAAGGGTTTTTCAAGGTGTTGAATCTACTTATGCATTCAAAAGTGTATTTTAAACAACAAGAAATCTCAATACTGCTAGAAATTGTATTACTAATTCCAGTCAACAATTCATTGTGTCTATTAGTTACACTGTATATGTGTGTGTGCGCACGCGCTTAGTCTCATTTATAAAGGAAATGGTCCTTTTCATGACATTTTTCCTGGTTAATTTGAGTGCCCCAGGGGTTTTCTAGGGTGCTCAATCCATTTAGGCATTCAAAAATGTATTTTAAATAACAAAAAATCACATTCTTGTTTGAAATTATATCACCCAATTCTAGTGAAAATTATTCATTTAACATTGATAAGGTAATGAATAACCACTTCTATAAAATATTTTTTTTTAGTTATCATAATTTATCAATACATCTTGAGAATAATGACTTAGCTTATAGTGCGTTGAATAATAAAAGTAAAATGATGATAAGTTAAGTGGAACATTAGAAGATAATTAACTATAACATTAGAAAATAATTAACTATATATAAGTATCTTTATATTCATTGCATATGGAAGAGATGTTGTAATGTCCTATCATGTTATGTAAACTTTTTGACTCGCTTAAATTACATAAAATAAAAGAAAAAATAATAAAGTTAAACTAAAGTAAATAGTCAATTTACTATTGTCGAGTTTTGGGCTCCAAGTTTTGGCAACCCATGTTTTTTCCAATCATATATATATATAACTCTGAATCTACCAAGAGTCAAGAGGGATCAAATCTCTTGAGGTTCAAACCCTTTTTAGAGTGAAAAGAGATTTAATCCCTCTTGGGCTTGGTAGGTTCGGAGTTAAGATGGATCTAGACCAATATCCTATATATACAAATAATTACAAATAAGTGTTATTGGTTAAATTACCAATAATTAAACAATTAATTCAAAAGAAGATGGTTGAATTTGATATTTTAATTTTTAAGGTGAATTGCACTAAAATTCATGATGGAAATTTAAAATTTAAGAAAAAAAGGGGGGTGTGTTGATTGGGTGTATTTTTATGGGTTTACCCAACTAGGCATGTCCATTTTGAAATAGGGCGTTCAAAATTTAATTTAATTATTAGTAATTATTATGTGAATGGTAGGATTTAACCTCCACAAAATATTCTAAATTATTTAATAGTGGTCACAAATAAAAGGTTGATATTTATCTCCAAAGTAGCATGCAAAGCAGTTTTGTCCTCATTTTAATTAAATTGATTAATTAAAAAAATCATATGAACAAGTGTCATATAAAATGAATTATGATTTTACGGGCATGTGATATTGATAAATTATGGTATTGGCCCATGGCATTCTAACAAAGTTTATTTACAGGTTAAAAATCTTCTTTATGGTAAAGTAGGGGATGTACATATGTTTAACTCATATATTTATTCATTTTATAATTATTATTAATAATAATTCAAAGAGAAATTATAATTTAATTAATTTTTATGATTTTTTTTAATCTTACAATCTGAGAAAAGCATCATGAAGTAATTGTTTTGATGCTTATCATATATTGTCCATTTAATTTACATAGTTGGGCTAGTGTAATGATAAACAAATAAAATAAAATAAAACTTGTGTGAATCTTGTTAGTATAGCTATGGGTGTTACATTGTTGAAAGAAAGAATCATACATATTGGCCATTTAATTTACATAATTGGGCTAGTGTAACGATAAACAAATAAAATAAAGCTTGTGTGAATCTTGTTAGTAGAGTTATGGGTGTTACATTGTTGAAAGAAAGAATCACACATTAAAGGAAATGGATAATTATATGATCCAATCTAAGGGAATAAGTCTTCACTATTGGATAGAAGCATTCAACTTTACAAATTACATAGTAAATCGCACTCCCACAAATGCTCTAAAAAAAATAACACCGGAAGAAGCATGGAATTGTTGGAAAATCGAGAGGCCTGTAGTTTAATTTAGAATTTCCTTTCAATAGCAATTTCTTGTGAAATTTGATAGTTTATTTAATTAATATTTATCTTGATTCTTTCATCAAACAATTACCATAACATGAACATCAAGATCATACAAACAAAATGAACACAAGATATAGGCTCCAAGCCAAGAGAAACCCCGCCAAGGGGAAAACCCAGAAAATTATATTACATAATCATATCAAATGAGATATCCAAGACCCATAACCATAGAAACGTTAACCTCTATATGCCAAGTCAAACCTTCCTTATTTCTAGCAGATTCATCAGTAAGAGACCAGCAACAAGAGATGTATCAAGGAATATCTTCCACAAACTCTAGCTAAAAATATATCTTCTCTTTCATACTTTGTCCTCCCCTTCTTCTCTGCCTTCTCTACAATATTTCATACCACAATCCATCAAATTTGTGTGTCCAAAATGTGCTCCATCTTTCCTTTATTTATACAATTCAGAGGGGGTGTGAATAGACATGTCCCTTGGGGCAAGGTCGACTTGGCACCTAAAGGGGTTTCTAACCCATAATTACGTATTTAAAAAATAATTTTCCTTTTTTTTACAATAGGTCCAAATAGGACTTTGACTCAAAACCCTAGAATCATGAAGAACATGCTTGTCTAGAAAAATAATAATACTTTTTTATGTTTCGTTTCTTTTTCTTTTTACATAAAATACATAATGGTACAAATTATGAAGATCGAAACTAGTTACATTCTCTGACACAACCTCACAACCTTTTAACTAGGGAGGTATTCATAATTGTACACTTGCTACATGGATACTCTCAAACTTGAAATACTCTCATAAGAAGAGTCGGATTGATAATCCATCTTTAAGCATTAACATCATAACCAATATTGTCAACATAGCAAGGCCTTGACTAACAAGATCTATCTCTCCACTAGATCAAAGCACAATGTTGGGAGGCTTTACGTGAGTGAACACACTATCTCTCAAGGCACATACCCCATCCAGATGTTTATTAGGCATTTACTTTTAGGACTATTCTTATCCTGGATTCCAAATCCTCAAATAATATTGATCCTCTTCAACCACTCTTATATTGGATACCATATTTGAATCCTCAAAGAGTCTCAATCCAAGAGACTACTTCCTATCTTGGATTTCCAATCCTCAAGGTGTATCAGTTCTTGGATGCTTATCCAATCCTTCGTACTCCATTCTCTCTCTATGGCTTTCACTAGATGTACGGTTGTTAGTCATGGCCTAGTGCATGATACATGAAGAAGAGAATATAATGTCCATAATCACTCCCTCTCAACCAGAGAGAAGATCCTCATTCTCTCTCATATATAGGGAATATATCGAATCTCACTTTCAAATAGGGAGACATGTCCATCATCGGCTACTTGTTCTTCCATGGAGATCAAAGTAGTAGCAACTAGGGTTCCTCCTATCGCATCATCATATCATATGTGAACTTTGACCTTCCTATATATCATGGAGCCAACCTCTTTGTCAACTTATCATCAAGATAGGGTACATTTCATCACTTTCCTTAAACATCAATCATCATTAATAGTATCTTCTCAATGTAGAGTTTAGTCATAGATTTTCTCTAGACATCAAGAAAGTGATCTTCTTCATCAAAAACATGACTATTGAGTTATCTCATGTCCTGCTACCTTTTCTACCAAATGTGGCATACACATTTATACCACATTTTTGTCATACATTCCTTTGAGCCATAAGAAAATCCATCCACTCAATCCATACATTCATTGAATTGAGTTGCAACCAGACAATTCCCAACTATCATATGTATATTCTGCAACATATTTTTCTGGGTTGCAAAGTCAAATTCCAACCAAATCAATGTCATAGTTACCAAGTCAAGATAGTTTCTTTACAAGATGTCATGTCTTGCTTCTTGATTTTGTATCAACATCTTTCTATATGGTCCATCTTCATGTTAGAGTACTTTTCCATACTCCTAGCCATTCAATCATCAGTCAAAGAGAATTCTTCTTTCTTCGTGCTAGAATCATTTTCATGCTTCTAGCCTTTTCAATCATCAACAAGAATTCTTCATTATGATCCAAACAAGCTTCAATGTCATGTATATTAGAGTTTCTTTAACTCCCTTTGAAGTAAGTAATCTTTCATAATTCAAGATACCATATTGGATGTTGATCACTTTCATGCTTAACTTATGTTAAATTTGGACAACTAGGTCCAAACTCCATGTTCTGATACTCAGATTAAGAGGCTAATATTTTTGTTGGATTCCTCTTTCTGAGAGGTGTAAAATCCATATAAAAATAGTCTTAATCCGATGAGCAGAACTTATATTTTGAATTTATTATTCTTAATAAATTATATGTGCAAGGTCGGCCAGTTTTGTAATGTAGGCTCACATGCCCAACAGATGTGTCACACACCCTCATTGATAGATATAAATACAGGAAAAGTTGGAGAGAATTTCATCACAACACAACTCACATCTTCCTCTCTCATCCTAAAGAGTACGAGCTACCTGGAGGACGAATTTCAGCCACACGTGGGAAGGACGAAAAGGACAGATCGTACGACTGAGCTGTAGTACGATTTTCTGCTGCTAGGGTTTCGCAGAAGTTTGACCAGCGTTGAATTTGGTCAACGCTTGGTCCAATCAAGCTGAAAACTTGTGGAAGGTTCGATTTTTGAAGGCCGTACTACCTGGCACAAAAATCGAGGTCAAAGGGTTGACCGTTTTGCTGCTGCGTTGACTTTTAGCTTGCTGCCCCTGCGTTGACTTTTCCGGACAGCGTTGACTTTTGTAGAACTGACTTGGTTGGGTTGACTCATCTACTGGTTGGAGGGTTGTTGTGACACATGCTGGGCTGGCTGACCAAAGGAGACTTTGCTGGTTGAAGCATCCTGTTGACCGTCGAAACGATCACACACATTTTTCCTGTTTCTGATTTGTCTTCTGTAAGATCTGCTTATATGTTCTATCTGCATTTTGCTTAACTACTTGTATGATTGCTGTGAGAAAGTGAAATTGCTCTTAGCATAGAACATCTACA